>JAUEKZ010137164.1:0-11804 GCA_031471865.1 Melibe leonina | reverse complement strand
AGACAAAAATCTACATCTGAAATGTCAGCTAAAAAATCAATTTTACCTCTGACAAACAATATAGACTTATATTGGTCTTAGCTTTAGCAAGGATTAAATGTAAGCTGTCTAGGGTTTATTAGGCCTAATATTTTATGATAAATCTTTTTGAATTGATAATTTTTTTAACAATGCACTTAATTTTACTAACTTGCTAATAGTCATTCCAGACTGAAATATTTTATGTCCTGAAATTGAAATAAAAAAAGAAGGATTATGCAATGAACATGATGCAGATTGCAAATTTCTCTAAATGTGGCTCTATTGGCATCAGCATTTTTTGTATCAATCTACATATATGACGGCTCGATAGCTCAGTAGGTATCGTGTTAAATTATGATTGGCTCTGAATCTTCATTGTGTTTGGCGCAAGTTTAAATTCTACTAAGAGTTTTTCAATGTCCTTTTATCCATTCAGTTTGAAATATGCAGCTTGATCTATTTAGTCTTGCTTTTTTTAAAAACTGGCCTTGTTCAATCCTGATCCTTGAATTTTAATTTGAGCATTGGTCTCACTTGACTTTATTTCACCATCCATCCTTTTCTATAGATGGAAAGTTTTGACCCCGTGGTAGTAGCTCAACATGGCGACAATGTTGGCATTCAGTATGCCTGGATGAAATGTTTTGTTTATCATTATTTAATCATTATCTCATGTCCTCCACAATCACATTTGTCTTACAATTTTTTAGTTATATTATAGAGTTGTTAATGAAGTCATCTCATAGAAACACACTGATTTAATGTTCTTTCCTCTAACAGAAAGACATGCATCTAAGGATATCAACTATTCATATTTGTTGATGGATATTTCATGTGTCCACTCAGAGAGAGATTTGGATAGTCTTCAAGATATAGCCAGTGACATTGTAGAAGAAGCCAATATGAGTCGGGGAAGTGATAAATCATTTGACAATCGTGCATTTCAAGATAACGAAAATGGACAGACAGGGAGACAAAGACCCTTGCGACCTGGCTCTGGTATTCCCCCACATCATCCCCAAAGGCTCAAGTTAAAGAAAAAATCAGACTCAGTCTTTGCCATTGATGTTTCCGAAGGAAAAATTCCCTCTAATGCTGAGTTGTATTCAGACTCAGGTGTAGCTCCTCTTCCTGAGCCACAAACAGACATTCCCGTTTTTTCTATAAGTGCTGTTCCCAGCTCAAAAGAGAGAGTGTTGACCTATGATACATCTGAACATGATGAATTTTTTTCTTCTCCAATCAAGAAATCTTTTAAACGAAAGAGTTCAAGAGATAAGAAGAAACAGAAAAGAGAATCAAAGAAATTCTCTGACGATAACTTGCCCCTTGAACCAGCAATGTATGTGAATAGTGGAACGGAGTCTTCCCCAACAAAGACTGTCCAACAAAACTCCACAGCAAATATGGTTACTCAGAGAAAACCTCCAATATCTTTCAAGCCCGTCGAAAGTGACACAGAATCCAACTTTTTGAACAAGCGCAAAGCTTCAAATGCCAGTGCCATCTTGAGCGGAGAAGATCAGACAGACCTGGATGGAAGCAGTTTTCTTGGTTATAAGCCTAAAATACCATTTCGACATCTTACTCAGAACACCTGGGCTGTCTTTTCCAAATCAGAACATTTAAAAGTTGATGATAAAAAACTAAACCAGGTAACTTCTATCATTATTGCATAGCCTTACATAAAGCTTGATACTGCAATATAGTGTTAAAACTTGGAATTAGGAATGCAAAATAACTTTTTTAAAAGCTTGAATATTTACTTGATTTTAAGAGCACTACCATGAATTTTATTTCATATAATGTTTCAAGTTTTACACTGTCTGATTTTATGATAAATATTTTGTGAATTGATATCAAGTGTAACATAGGCATAAAAGCAGGATGATCATTTAGATAGGAACATGCAGTTATTTAAAATTGTATTAAGAATCAGAATGTAAATTTGTCTTTGTCTTAACTTGTGTACACCTTCTTTTATCAAGACAAAATAAAATAGATGCATTGTACATTATATGGCATTGGTTAGTGTAGGAAAAAGGCTTGATAATTGTTGGTGTTGTTTGAATATTGAGTGTTACAACTATTCAATAATCCATTGTTAAGGTTTATCTTTATTTACATTTTTCTTTTCAATTGGCCCATTTTCTTATAATTTCTAACTCAGTGAGAATAATATTGATTTGTAAGGTTCCTTTTCATCCCCCCAGTTTCAATTCTTAATAGCTTTGGATTTAAGGTATTTTACTTTATTGGTTGGGAATGTTTGATAACAATAATTTCATTTTGTGCACACCCCTTCTTGTGTTATGTTTGAGTGCTTTTATTCAAAAGGATAAAACTTATTCAATGTAATATAGCATGTTCTGCATTGCAACCTCATGATACCACCTCTGGTTATACTGACATTCTCACCTTGAACAAGGTTTTAGCCCTGGGATGGACCATTCACTATATAAAAACAATAAAAATCTCATTATACCCCAACTTCTGAAACCGCCAAGCTAAGATTGTGTTGCCACCTCATCAGATGAAATATCTTGTTGAAACACTTACTTTAAGCTTTGATCCCTTCAGTGGTGGGTCACTATGTTGTTGAATGCCCTCCCTTTGGCCCCAAAGACATCAAGTTCTTTCACCTGTGCCCTTACTATCGCCCTAACACACCACATATGGAATTTTCCTTGCACTGCCATTCTTATTATACTCCCAACTTTATGTTTTTCCCATACTTGGTGGTATAAAGAGATACGAATGTAAATATTCATTGAGTGATTTGAAGACTTGAGATTATTTATGGCTGATATTTATCTGATAATTTTTAGTTTTTAAATTGTTTTTTGCTTATCAAGTGATAATATCTGGGCTTAATGGTGACTTTCTATATTACACTTTGATGATATACGTTATATCTAGTCCTGATTAGGTATAAAATTGAATTTCAATTAGAGTTTAAGAAATTAAAAAATTTGTATCGAGTAACTTTTCTGTAAGAGGGCTATAATATATTTGACTGAACTCAAATTTATGAGGTAAATTTCCACTTGTATTAAAAATGTGCAGGCATTAAGAGGTGGGGAGAAACTTTCCTATAATCTATACCAGCTTGTCAGGGATCATCTCACAAAATTATATGGACCTATTATGTTGTGTTGAGGCATAGCTTGAACAGAGTCGGTATTATCAACTTTTGTCTAGTGATGAGTAGGTCACTGAGGCTGATGTCTTTGCAGAAACATATCAAGGTTTTATCATGCCATTTGTAATTTAGTAGCCAATGTAACTAAATGACAGAATAAATTAATGATAATGGCTGGGTATCTTTTCCAATTTCGTATTATGAAAGAATACTTGTGATATAGAAATGGCTCTATTTTATTCAATATAGAGTTTTAACTGCCTCAACCGTCATCCTGAAATGTTTATTTTGCATCGCTGAATGGTTGAAGTTCTGTGGATACTTTCAGAAAAGTTGCTACATTTACACATTACAACTTACAAATTGTACACGCTAAATATGAACAGAACTTATGAAATTATTTAAACCAGTAAACAATATTTTGTACTTATTGTACTTGGTCTGTGGAGGGCCTGCAACAACCAATGATAAGAATTTAGGATTGAGTGAGTTAACTTTACACATAGAGGTAACTTTATGTTTATATGGTGATATCTTCCACTCCAGCTAATAATATGATAAACAATGTGCACAAATTAGGCTACTTCCAAACACTATTTGTTAATTTCTCTTTTGAATAATATTCATATTCTCAGAGAAAAGTGGTTGGCTTTGTAACAAAGAATATTACGCAAAGAGAGTGCTCTGTCTATGTATGGGATAAAAAACCAGAGAGGTAAGAACATTTTTTGTTTGTGCAGAGGTTAGTGTCTCTTTGAATCATGATTCTCACCAACAATTGATATTCCAATGATATAAAGGCAAGGCCTGTTATGCATATATATCAGTATTTTATTATCTCATATGATATGGTAAATAGTATAATGGGGGCTAGCATAATTTTTTTTTTTTTTTTTGAATAAGCTATGAGAAAACTTTTGCTGTTTACTAAAAAATATTTTGGGAAAAGGACACAATTTGAGAGTGAAAAAATTGTCTAATTCGTATTCCTCATCCTTGCAAGGACAGAAAATTTGGACCAGGAATTTGTGGAATAAAGTATTTGTAGATGAGGAATGTGTGTCATGCTTAATTTTAGCATATTGAGTTTATTCATCTTTGAGTACCAAACAATTTTGTTTAAATTTTGTTTAGATTTTATTTCTGAATTTTCATCTATAAAGCAGTCCCTTTAAGACCTGAAAATGAACATTGTTGCATAAAGCATATGAAAATATTATATGTCTTCACGCTCTTTACAGCACAAAGTGTTGTTGTGGTCGACATGCATCATGGCATGTCAGTCATGGAAAAGTAGATGAATCTTCTGGCATCTCAAAGTGGCACCAGAAAACACATACAAAAACCATGAAGTGTGATTCTTACGGCGAGATCCAATTCCGAGGTTTTGGAAGCAGCACTGAAAACTCTCCTGTAAATTTTTAAAATTTTATTTTAAGGGGTTGAGAATTTGTCCAAGTGCTTCTGTAGGATTTTGTTCAGTTTTAAAAAAAAAATTGGATGTATTTTACTGTGAAGTTATAAAATATTTTTAAAATCTATGTCTAACATCCTTTTTTTTCTGTCAAATTGATTAAATAGTGTATTTTTAAAAAGCCAAAATCATGATTTTGTAACATTTTTAACCATGGATCACAAGAAATAACGGAAATCATATACTTACTCTTAAATATTCACAGTTATGTGATCTGATTCATAGATTTTTAACATTTTTCTTTAAAAAAAAATGTATTTCAGTATGTGCGTGTGGATTACAAGACAGATCCCTCCATGGTGTGGGAGCTGATGGTGGAGCACTGGAAAATGCCTAAGCCTCGTCTTTTGATATCTGTCACAGGAGGGGCTCAGTTCTTCCATATGAAGGACAGAATGAAATCTTTATTGAAGCAGGGCTTAGTAGATTCAGCTGTCAGAACTGGTAAATACATATTTTAAAAACAAATTAACACTTTGTCTCCCTAATTCCCCCCCCCCCCACCCCCCCCCCCTTCATTTTTTCTTTGTCTTAGTGTTGTTTCTTATTTTAGTTTACCATTCATCTTTAAAGTCTAATATTTGAATTGTAAATTCTTAAGTTAAAAAAATAAGAAATGTGTTATTATATTTCTAGAGCTTATTTCAGAATTTTTGTTTTCTTTTCTGTTTAATTATAATGATATGAAACAATAACTGATATCAGCTCTAATGTTAGATTAAAAAAAAAGAAAGTATTGTTTTTTGTTGCACCATTGTTTGTATTAAAAAATATTTGTTAAATGTGTATCCAAAAAATAAGTTGATGAGAAGATTTAAGAATACAGGTCATGACATAGCTTTTATTTCTGTCCCTCAGGTGCGTGGATCATAACTGGAGGCACAGGAACTGGTGTAATGAAACTTGTGGGTGAGGCAGTACGAGATCACATGACTGTTTACGGCAACAGTACTGATAAACCCTGTGTGGCCCTTGGGATTGCTACGTGGGGTATTGTGGCTAACAGGTTGGCTTTGGATGGCGAGGAGGTGCGTTACTGTTAATACTTATGTGGTTTAGGGTTTTACCTTTCACTGCCGTGTCTAGGTTTAGGTGTTTTCCGTTTCTTGCAGAAAAATTGAAAAATATCAGGTGTTAAGATCATTTTAGATTCAAAATTAGCTTTGCTCAAATGTCAAACTATTTAAATGTCCAAAGATTTTGAGTCTGTCACTGACAACTTTGTGTGTGATGCATCTGTCTAGGAATCCCACCACAGGCAAAGATACAATACATGTGTAGCAACAAAATGTTGAATTTCTCTATTACTGTAACTACCTCTCTTAACTCATTCACTACAGGATTCTATTCTAGCGGAACAGAAAAATGCGACTAAATATTAATGTGTTATTGTACTAGATAAATCAGATTTCAGTGAATTGACATATGCCAAAAGCCAGAAATTCAATGAAATTTGATTTATCTGGTATAAGAACATGCAAAACATTAAGAATTTGATGTGTCTAGTAAGTAGTTTGGGATACGTTAGCAGTGAAAGGGTTAATAAAAATTATACAATATACCCTGTTGGAAATGAAACTGCTTTTATTATACCAAAGTTTTATCTAAATCAATTTCTAACATGAAAGCTGGGCATTAAATGTTTTGAAGTCTTTACTCTCCTATTTATACTTTCTTGGATTTTTAATAGATACTCTCTCAATCTTAGATGTAATATATATAAATTTATAAGTGTATTATCTTTATTGATTATTTTCATATATCATTTTTTAATCTCAATCTTTAACCCACAGGATGATGGTCTTTTCCCAGCTACCTATGCCATAGAAGATGTCCTTGCGGCACCTAAGAAAGGCAACTCTGCCCTGGACGTCAATCACACACACTTTGTATTAGTTGATAATGGAACCGAGGGCCAGTATGGCAAGGAGATAGAACTACGTTCAAAATTGGAAGCTTACATTTCCGCTGTTGGCACAATGGGAGTATCACAACATCAAGGTTGGTTCTTCACATAGGCTTTTAGATTTTAGATTGAACATAATTATTGCTCATTGACTATTTATGTTATGATGTTTAAACTATTATGGGTTACGATTTTTAAATGACTTATACAGGATCATAAAAGTCATTTTCGTTCTTATTCTTGTTCTTGTTTTCTACCTTCTTCTTCTTCTTTTTCATCTTCTTTTACTTCAATATCTTTTTTTCCTGGTTATTTCTCAACAGATATTGATAATGATAACAATAATATTGATAATGATAGTTGCAATGATAATAATGATAATTATCATATTAATTATAATAATCTTAAAAAGAGAAGGGGAAGAAGACAAATTGATATTTCTAAAAGTTCATTTTTACTACTTCCATTTTTTTATTTGCATATTGCAGTCATCTCCACACCTGGAGTCCTGATTGTTGTGGAAGGAGGGATCGGTACCCTGAACACCATAGAGCAATCTCTGCGACGGTCCACACCTGTCGTCATTGTGAAAGGATCGGGCAGGGTTGCTGATTTTGTAGCCGTGGCGTATGAAATGACATTGCATCCTGATCCATCAAAGTAATTTAAAGACTTAGTTAAAAAAGAAGATGTCTTTTTGTCAACCTCTGTGTTGATGTGTTGTAAAGGGAGAAAGCCTTGTGATTTTTTATTTTTTTTAATACATATATTTTATAGACTGTATGCATTGAATCAAAATACTCACTACAAGGACTGCACTGCTCTAACACGCACAATTGTGTTATTGTAAGGGAAAAAAAGATGAACACTACTCACTTGGTTGCGGGCATGTTGTCATCATGATATCAAACGCATGCAGTCTATAAAGACTCGAACCCTCAGGTTTGCTACCTTTGTGGCCACTGTGCCTCCAATTTTTCATTGTATCATACATTGTGCCATTAATTTGCTCAAACTGTTTTTATTGTATCTTTAGTACAGTTTTTATTGTTTCGTTAGTATCCACAGATAATCCATGGTCTATTTTTGTCCTAAATTTTCCCTTGCAGGGATGATGCAACTATATATCCCAAGGATTTCAATGACAAAATGACCTTGGAGGCTCATCGATGTCTTGCTGAGGATTACTCCAAACAGAAAAACTTGAAAATTGAAACTTTTTTGGAGATTCTAAGATATTGTCTCACTCAGAGAAACTTGGTAAGTTTGCAGGCTTAGTTTAGTCTACTGAATTTCACATTTGTCTGATAAATTGAAGAAAAGACTTAAAGCAGTGAAAGAGAGTGCAGATGATCAAAAGTCTTTACATGATCATATTTTAGTGAAATAATACAAATAAGGATATTTTTAAAGAATTTTCCACTAATACATTAACCATAAAGCTTAGGCAGTTTAGGCATTGTTCAGATAATTGCAGTTAAAATCCTGGTCAAGAAGAATCTTTTTCATACGGCTTTATAAACTCTTAATATCATTAAATATTTTTATTCTGAATCAACTTTTTTACAATAAACATCTTATTTTCATATAATTTCATATAAAAAATATTATCATTACCATTATTATTATTATTATCATTATTATTAATTTCAAAATTTAAAATTACAACACCGCTCTAGGTTGGTTTGCCTTTGTACAAAATAACTTTCTCCAATATCTTTTACACCAATTAAGATTACCATGCTCAATATCAAGCCTTCTTTTTTTAAATATTAGATCAACATATTTGATTTGGAAAAGTCAGAGTCAGTGAAAGACATTGACCGTGCCATCTTGTGTGCATTGCTGAAAGGTGATTGTGCTTGTAATATATCTGGACTACATTGTACAGTCGTTTAGTTTTGTTGGCCCCACTACATGAATCCCTTTACCAATGTTATTATTGTCATGATAATTATTATTGTTAGTAGTTATTATTATTATTATGATTATTGTCATTGTCATTAATATTATTGATATTGTTATTGTCATCATTGTCAATTATGTCTTTGTTTGCTTTTGATTCATTACAAAAAGAAAAAGTTGTTGAAGATAAACGGATAGATAATTGATTGAGGCTTTTCTACTATAAATTCAGAAAGGAATTTAGAAGTAGATTGAAAGGGAAAGAAAAATTCAGTGAAATATTATGATTTGCCATTTTTTATATTTTTCTTTCAAATGTTCTTGTTCTTGTTTCATGAATTTTAAATGTAACATGTTTATGAAATGTGGTAACCATGGGGTAGGGCGCTATGTAAATAATACTTATTATTATCAAATGTGCTTCTATCTCAAGTGATTCAAATGTTGTATTGTGATTATGCACCAAGTATTTTTACTTTTGTCAAATGATATTTTGCAGCTAAAAAAGCAGATGTGAAATCCCAGGTCGCTCTGGCATTAGCCTGGAACAGATGTGACATTGCACGACAACAAATCTTCACTGCAGAAAATATTGGGCGCTCTGACCTTGGAAAATGGATGGTAAGGGAATGTTAGGAAGAAAGATTAATCCTCTCACAGCAAGGTCTGATTCTAACCTAACTGAATTATGAAAAGTCTTGGAATTGTAAAATTTGTTTTACCAGATAATTCATATTTCAGTGGTATACATCAATTCACTCAAATTTGGTTTATCTGGTATAAGAACAGGTAAACTTGAACATTTTTGTGTCTTTAGCATCTTTCTCAAGAAAATCTCCACTGAATTTAATTCTAGATTTAAATGTTGTTTCTTTTGATTTAGTCTACATGATACCTTGAACTGTGTAATTGGATTATGTCTTGTTTTACTAAGGGTGAAAAATCAATTGACTGAAATATCTTACAGGACGATTGTTCTGTTTAATACTTCTCATTCATAAATTGTGACTATTGTAGCCTACTAATTTGAGCATTAAACTTTCATCTAGCGCAACAAAAGTTCAACAAAGAATATATTTCAATTTAACACACAATACTTTTGTTTCTATCATGTAGGTAAACAGTAAATTAAAGACATTTATTATATGCTTGAATTTTATTTTCCTTCTCAGCAAAGCCGCAACATGTATGATGCCATGTTTACTGCCATTGTACAAAACAGGACAGATTTTGTCAAATTGTTTATTGATAATGGTGTGGATTTGAAAAAGTTTCTCACAGCCAAGACTTTATGGAACATTTACTGCAATGTATGTATTGGAAAACAGATTTCTCCTGATATCAAAATAAACATATATATATATGAACGCTTTATATATATATATAGAAAATATTCCCAGACTGTTCCAGGCTGCATGCCCTTTGCAATGCATATTTATCGTTAGTTGACAATGGATATATAGCACATAGGACGTACACAATCAATTGTTGGGGCCATCCAATTGAACCAACCCATCATTAGGGGCTATACTTTTTGATCCTTTTTGATCCAAAACAGTTGTTTGAGTAAAGATGAAATTAGCATTTAATCTTTTTTATATTTTTATAGAATGCTCTTATACAACTGAAAATGATTGTCAGTTAATGGTAGATGACTAAAGATAAATATTTTTTTTATCTTATCATTTATATGGGAAAAACATTTCTGACCTTTGGCCCTAATACTATATTTTCAATGTATTTACAGACTTATATATCTTTTATTATGAAGGTGATTTTTTAAAGGCAAAGCTCACTGCAGAGTATACCCATTTCCTTGAATGAAAGATTGAAAATGATTGTTTTCAGTGTCTGAATGTGGACTCTGATAGTGAGGCTTCCATCATACGACACATTATTACCTCCAGGACGGTGAGTGCTGATGTTAACTACACCTAACTCAAATACTCAATTAAATCAATTTATTTTTTGACATAATTCAAAACTTAAATAACATAATATGTTATAGATACTGTGTATCATATTAATGGAATGCACATTAGGCTGACCACTTGCTTGCTGATAGTCTTGATTGATAACTTTCATCCCTGGATCTGTAAGTATAAGGTTATGTTTGTGTTATCCATTTGTAACTAGACAAAGTATGGCTCAACAGTGCATGATGCAGTACTAAAGGTTAGGATACAGTTTTATATATTTGTTAACACTTTGCCTTCTCTTGTTCTTTGCACTTCCAGCAAGGCTGGCTAGATTACTTGAAATGTACAGCCCTACAGGAGTGGGAAGATTTTCCCAAGCGGGAGATTCTTCACTACATCAACATTGTGCTAATCTACTTACTGAAGGACGAAGCCTTCAATCTCTACCCAAGTGAGTTTTGTCATGGAATAAGTAAGGCAAAGTTTTAAAGAAGCAGCGTGCTGAGAAGACATAAAAAGTGAAAGGAAGAAGAAAAATTAGGATGTTAAAAAGCGATTGCAGATAGATTCAAACCCAGGACCTGCCACAGCACTTAATGCCTGGCCAACCATACAAAACATACTGTCTATCCACCGCACTCATTAAGGGTAGGATGATATGGTTTTTTTAATACTATATTTTGAGCAGTGTTGATTTTAGCATTCTGACCACTCCATTTAATTTTTTAACTTTGCACAACAATTCCTCTTTTGCTCGTACTATTTCAAAGTGTCTAGTTTTTGTTTTTTGTCTGATGTAAATTACTACAGTACCAATGCATATTGTATTATATTTTACATGCAGAAATTGCCCCACACATCATGGATGAAAAGGAGAAAATATCATCCGAGTGGAAGGGGGATACTAAATTGATTCAGCCCTTGATTGAAAGAATCTCTGGCCACGTTTCACAAGGTGAAAGCACCATGGGTAAGATTGTTAAGTTTGGCTTTTCTTCTATGTATATTCATTTCTAGAAAAATAATGTCTTTTAGTTGTTGTTATTTTTATTTAGCTTTTAGATTTCATTTTGCTTAGATTTTTACATTGCTTTTTATTACAGTGAAACGCAGAAACTTGATGAGTCATGAGAAATGAGAGTAATGACAGTAATGAGAAAAACTCTTTAGATAACTTTATTCATTTAGTTGTCGTTGCTTAGTAGTTTTTCAATTGAGATGCCTTTGCAGGATCTCTTATCTGCCAAGGGAATTCACTCTGGGATGTGGCCAGGCGTCTCTCAAATTATATCACTCTTGCTTATAAGACTGCTATGATATAAGTTCTTGCTGATTCTGCAGGCTAAATGACATAATGTGTATTATGAATAATGGTGTACCTATATACTTAACATAAGCAAATTGTAAAAGATATGAGCCCATGGCTTCACTGTTTTA
>JAUEKZ010136942.1:0-15129 GCA_031471865.1 Melibe leonina | reverse complement strand
GTGGGTATTTGGTGTTGATTGGGAGGTGGGGGGCGGGCTTGCGGTGATGTCTCGTCAGTGCAAACATGGCTGACATACTTGACTGCTCTGAAAGAGGGGGGAGGTCGTGGGGGGTGGTTGGGGCGGTGGGGTCGATTCCCAAAATAAACTGGTATGGCCCTTTGTTTACGTGAGCCCCCACGTTTGCAGCGGGGCGGGCTATGGAGTTGGTGGCACAGAGTGAATAAAATTCTCGTCAACAACAATGCTGTGTAGAACCTTGGATAAAAACTTGAGTGTAAAGTTATAAAATTCATGATAACTAAAAATTCATTTCACAAAAATGGTTAAAAAAGATGTCAAACAAAAGTCCAGGAAATCACGAACAAGTAGATATAAAAATCCAGGTAAAAGAATAGGTAGAACGTATAGAAATCACAGTAAATCACAGGGAATCACAGCTGACACATAAACACACGTCCGCCTGTCAGGCGTGTTACATACATAATTAACTATCAACATTGTCCCGGTAATAAATTCTGCAAGCGCGTACAAAAATAAGCCATTTTATAAAAGTAAATAAACATGTGTGTTTGTACATTATATAATATTTGCATATGCATTGTTTGAGCAATTTACATGAATATGATAAATATATTGTAACAGATGATGAAAACAATTCTTAAGGCCTATTTGCAAAAAAATATCAACAAACAAACAAACAAAAACCAGGAATCTAATTCAAAATCAGCGACCAAGCTATAAACTGCAATGCAAATTATAATTCAACGTAAAAAGACCAAAAAAGGAGGATAATTGCCAGATCTATAGAGATAAGGAAGTAAAACATAGAACCAAATAAGAGGTAAAGAAGAGAAAATGTCATCAAAAAGGAGGAATTCCTCATTTTGGAGACAAATTGTCATCACTGGTTGTGATATCGGCCATGGAATGTCTGGAAGAAAAGGACGAGGAATTCATGTTTGACTGTATATCATATAAGTGGAAAATTTATCCAGGTTACGCTTCTTCGCCAACGACTTTAAATCCCTCTTCATCCTCAGTGAGGATAAACTTAAAATGTTTAAAGGTGGTGACATCTGTACTTCGATACTCAAAGGCTTTCTTGTAAATTCTTTCATAAACAGACGGCAGGTGTTCAAAATGTCCTGAATCTGCCAGGTTTCTGAAGTAGTCAAACATTCTGTTGGAAACGTTTTGTACGTGTCGTGCAGGGACGCCTTGGGAGAGCAGGCTGTGGAATTCTTCCTGCTCCTCCTGCAGCATTTCCTTCTGGCTGGGCACACTGGCACTTCCGTCTAGCACACTCCTGCACAACACGGGACCACAGAGTGGAGGGAGGAGAAACAAGCATTAAAAATGGAAAACAGTAAGAACAATACATAGTTCATGGATTGGACATAGTTGACAAAAATATGATTTACAGAATTAAAAAAAACAACCCACATGTCCTCTCACAATCACAAAGTAGAGAAGAACACACAAACAGATGATAGTCACCATTTACTGCAGACTGCATTATGAGCCATGGAGACCCAGGACATTGTACCACCCTTTGTGTACACAAGTACTCTGGCCTTCTAGATAGAAAGTAGTGACCCTATAGCAAAGTACCACAATTAAAAACAGGGTGGGGAGGGGGAGGGGGTGACCACGAATCTCTCCGGACAACAGACAGGATCAAGAGTGAGCTAACAGATACAAACCGGCTGTGTGTCTATGCTTGTAAGGGAACATTGGAGAGAGTGCTGGAAAAAGTAAGATAATAGGTAAAGCCAAAAGAGAAGAACAGAAGTAGCGCCCAGCAAAGGCTCCCGCCAACCACCCACCTAGCACGATTAACTAGGGGGTAGTTTGCTGGTATTGAATGAGAATAACTCATTGTCTTTGAAGTAACAGGGAGTGCTTTAACTATGAGTGACATCCCCCCCCCCCCCTTTACCCCTGACGGAAGCAAAGTGTTAAGTTTGTGTTTGTATTGTAAGGACACGTTTCATCGGTTGCTTGGAGTTGAGTTTGGTTTGTCATCAGCACAACTTTAGCCAGGTTGCATAATCGCCACCTTGTATATCAACATTTTCACTTCTCACCTACTCCCAGCTTGTTCTTTTGGCTGTGCAACGAACTGGCCACTGTTATGTAAACTCACTAAAACGTTATAATCATAACCACATCGGCCGACATATTAACTGTAAACATTCATGACTTGCATAGTATAATTACTTCGTTCTACCACCAGCCTTATCTTGAAAATATTTACCACAGACCTTTTTTTTTATTTTATAGAAATACGAATATTATTGTAAATATTAAAAAAAAAACCCGGGTTACCTGAAATACTGGATTTGCATGTGAAACATGGGGAAGGGTAGTGTAGTTGTCAAAATGCCCACAAGCCCCAGAGACGGGTATCCGATGGTCAGAAGGTGTTTGTAAAGGGGAGTAACTCTCCCGTCCTCAACTTTGACCCCAATACTCTTGTCCAGGAAGTTTAAATTGTATTGGTACCCTGTACACATGATTATGGCGTCTGCTTCAATGAAGGTTCCGTCTAGAAGTTCCACAGCATTCTTGTGGCAGAGTTTGATTCCTGGTCTCTGCTCCACATTGGGAGGGAGGTATGTTGGAAGCCTGGCCATGTTGTGACACAGATACACCTGGGGGACACGGGGAAAAATTGGGTGTCTTTCCAACACTAAAACTCATTTTTCTTTGTCATGACACTTTTAAAAATTATTTTCAATTTTTAAAAATAATTCTGTATTCATTTATTTATTTTGGTTATTTGTTTTTCTTTACACTTCCTAACGCTGCATCATGCAGTGTCGTGGCCCAGATGCATATCTGGTTACAAAAGTGACAACGAGATGTGTCATACTGTTAGTCAGACATCCCTGCAGCCAAACACAACCAACTACAGAGCCAGGAGAGAGAGACTTTGGAACAAAACAAAAGCAAGCTGGACATCGGCCCACTGTGCTGAGACTTTGGTTGCATGCAGGGACATGACCGTTTCTGGCTTGCTACAATGAATTAGCCACTAACATCATTTATTTTTGCCTATGCATCAGCTCCTCCTTTAAATTCAATGAAAAGTTGCTTTTTTTTACCATAAAATGATAAGTCATTCTTCCGCTTCCAATTAACTGACTGACTTGGCTCGGCTTAGTATGACAACCGGCCTACATGTTTTAAGCAGATTATTCACTTCTTAATAGTTTGAGAAAGTAATTTCTAAATCAGCATCTATGTTATTTTAATGCCGAAAAACATTGGAACAAAATCTCCTGATCAAATTAAAGCAAAGAATATAAATAATGCTGTAGTCAACACATGGTTAGACACACAAAAAGTCTACAGTGAAACACGGTTATAACGGCATATTATGTTTTATACTAAATGTCCCTTTATATGTTGACCAATGAACAGCGAGTTGTGACTTTGAGACGTCAATAGAGCATAACATGAACATTCCCCCTGTCTCCATTAAGTCTACTACAATAATTTCTATTTATGAGATTGTTATTATGTGACAACAAGCCTGACTTATTTGTCCGGCAACATTTAAGACTTCCACCCCAATGTCATGTCCGAGTACAGTGAAACACGGTTATAAGGGCATTTTCTGAACTAGATCAAATGTCTCGTTATCATATGCTCACCAATGAACAGCTAGTTATGACTTTGAGATGTCTTTATTAAGTCTACTACGAAAAATGTTCATACCAGATTGTTGTGCCTGCTCCTCACTGTCAAGCCTGACTTACTTGTTTGGCAACTTTTGAGACTTCCACCCCAATGTCTTGTCCGGATACAAAGGCCCCCAACACCACAACTCTCTTATCAGTGTAGGGCTGAGGAATGCGGTAGTCGTGGCTGTGAATGACGTCTCCCTCAAAGACATCCTGTATACCTGGAATCTCTGGAACCAACGGCCTGGAAAAATGCCTGTGGAATGATAGATGAGGAAACAGAGGGGGTTGTTTTCTGTTGGATTTGACCACGACATCAGGCGACCTCATTCTCAATGAGAATTACACACAGTAATAATTTTTTTAAAACCTTTGAGCTTTTATATCGCGCAATATTCACTAAACTTGCTCAAAGCGCTATACAAGGGGTCCCTGGACAACAGCAACATTCAACAAATAGGACGAGACGTGCTGCCTATTAGGTGCTTGTACATTTATGAATATTCGGACAGGGACAACACTGGTCATGGCCGGGTACTCATTTCACACCTGATTAGCGTGAGAAAATGTATGTTAAGAGCATTTTCGAAGGACTCCACTTTGCGCCGTCATAATATTTTGGGCCTAGGCGATGCCACTGTCCACGGGTTTCACTGTATATGTGTTTATTAATCAAACCATTAATCTATCCTGACTTACCCGTTGCACACCAGGACAGCGTCAAAGATGTCTGTCTGTCTGTCCTCTCTGTTGGTCACACTGGCCGTGGAGACTTTCCACCTCACTCCAAACCTGGCGCTGTTGTCTGGTACAGGGGTCACGTGCTCTACCATTGTCTGGAACTAGTAGAGGAAAGCAAAAAATTACAAACAAGCTCATGAAAGCAACATGGAACATGGTTATAGGTTTTCCTTTCATTCCTCATCATCGTCACAGATTGCCACATACTTGCTAACACAAAATATCCCAACTTTAATCATTCTTTCTTGTTTTTAAATATTCCTTATTTAACCAATCTCTCCCCTGTATATCTCTGTCCCATCAAGGGTTAATCCTTTCAATGCTGAGGTTACTTCTCAAACTGTTAAACGAATACAGCAAAATCTTCCAGATTTACCGGTTGCTTTGCCAGATAAATCAAATTTTAGTGAACTGCCATATGCCAAAAGCCTGAAATTCAAAATAATTTCCATATCATGTTACATTGGTCATGTTTATTCATGTGTCTCACCCAGAGGGAGGCATTGCGCTGCTCGCAGAAAAAGGGGTTAGTCAACAACAACAACAACAACAACAACAACAACACCATCTCACCTTAATCAGCTTCCACAAATCAAAATGCGTGGCGTAATCCTGAAAGTACTTCAAGACATCCGGGTGCCTCACAAAGGAAGGGAGGTGGGATGGAAAAGGGTAGTCTGGGAAGGGCATACACTCTTTGGGCAAATAGGTTCTGGGTAACAAAATCAATTAATTACCCCTTCACAGCGGGTCCAATTCAAACCGAACAAAACATGAAAAACCTTAAATATCAACTTGTTCTTAGACCAGATAAATCAGATTTCAGTGAACTGACAGAAATTCAGGCTTTTGGCATATGTCAGTTCACTGAAAAATAAATCAGATTTCAGTGAACTGACAGAAATGCAGGCTTATGGCATATGTCAGTTCACTGAAATCTGATTTATCTGGTATAAGAACAGGCAAAGCTTGAACATTTTATGCAGACAGTTGGACTTGAAAGAATTTTAGCAATGAAAGGGTTAAAGCATATACGATAAACGAGGGGAATGAAAATCTTTATGGATTTCCAGAATTATTTTAGTTGCTTCACAATATATTTACATCTGTAGCTTCCATTTTTCAAACAGCATCAGCCAAATCGCCGTCATTGCATTGCAACTGAAAATTTTAATCCACCATCGTTTCCTTGAGGCACAACTGGTAGCGACGCAGCACAGAACTCAGAACCCGGGGGCTCCAGGTTTCGATTCCTACCAGTGGCACTTCGGTTTTTCCTTAGGCAAGAAAATTTACTCAAATTGTCTCACCCCATCCAGGTGTAAAATGGGTACCAATCCACAATTTCGGTTGGGAAAAGTAATCTGCGATATCAAGAAGATGGCAAGTATTGTCATTTGTCCGCTTCACGCTACAAAAACCGGGATAAGCTCCGGGTCCATGGGCCATAAGGCTCTAAAGGACTTACTACTATCGATTCCTTACAGGGAAGCAATCAGGTCATCTTATCAATATTGTTTCTTTTTATCACAGTTATGCCCCTTTGCTTTGTTTTCCTCGTTTGAATTATAGATAATTTTTGGTTTCGTTGCTCGTTCTTGCACAAATATTGTTATTATTACCAGTATTTACTCTATCTCTACTCAGTGCAGTTTTTTTTCTTCCTCAAATTATGCCATTGCTTACTGAGTATCAATGCTAACCACACCACCATCTTGATTATGCTGAACTAAACTCATTTCATTTAATGAAGAAAAAGACACATAGTCCAACTGCATATCTAGATAATTATTTCTAGAACTAGAAGACGAAAAGAGTGCTATCAGGGCCTGTAACTCTTGTAATACAATTCCAACCAACATAATATTACATGCAGAGTATCATGATGCAGATGACGATTTAAAAAATTAAAAAAAAAAAATATATATACCGGTAATAAAATACTAGAATTGAGACAATCTTAATAATCTTATACAATAAAAATTCTCAAGCGATAACCCTTTCGCTGCTAAAGATACCAAAATATTCAAGACTTGCCTGTTCTTTTACCTCATCAGGTTTCAGGGAACTGACATCTCTACGCCACAAGTCTTAACCCTTTCAACGCTAAGGTTATTGCTAAAGCTACTAACTAGATATCAAAATCTTCAAGATTTGCCTGTTCTTTTACCAAATAAATAAGATTTCAGTAGACTGCCATATGGCAAAAGCCTTAAATGTAATTTTTCAAGATTTTGCATATTCTGTTTGGTTAGAATTGGAACCCGGAGAGAAAGGGTTAAATTCAGACTTTTGGCATCTGCCAGTTCACTGAAGTCGGATTTATCTTAGTATAGAACACACACAACAATACATCTGCCGGTTCACTGAAGTCGGCTTCATCTTAGTATAGAACACAACAGTAATTTTGAAGATTTTGCATGTTATTGTTGTGTTTGGTAGAAATCTGACTTCGCTGTGAAAGAGTTAACCCTTTGACTGAGCGATCTGATTCTAACCCAACTGAAATATTATGCACAATTTTGAAAATGTACGTGCTCTTATACCAGATAAATTAGATTTCAGTGAACTGACATAATATGCCCTTAAGCTTGGAATTCAGGCTATTGGTACATTATGTCAATTCACTGAAATCTGATTTATCTGGTATGAGTATGAGAACATACAAATCTTGAAGATTTTAGCGTCCTTAGTATTTGATGGCAGAACGACGTAGCACCATGCCGTACCGTAAGTTTTTGTAGACACTAGAATGGACGGGAAGTCCAGTCCCCTTATCGGTGCCCACAGTGTCCGAGTAGATCCAAGTGCCTCCCACGCTGTCCTTCATCTCAAAGGCTGTGGCTGCGAAGGTGATCGAGTTGGCAGTGTGTCCGTTCATGAGACGCAGAGCACACAGGCCACCTGGGCCTGCCCCGATCACCGCCACTTTCACAACGTCCGTCATCACTGGTTGAACTCACAATTTATTAATCAAAGCTGCTGGTGATATGATATAAGGTTATGGAACAGCTTGTCTACAACTGTATAGCCTATGGCCAACATCGAAACCTTTAAAAATGGGCTTCATCGTATAACTTTAAGAAAGACTCTATGAGTTATTGCATTTGATTAAAAACGAAAAACAACAACAAAAATGCTTTAAGAGTTAAAGAGGTCTGTAATCGATCACGTTGAAATGCGCTGTGGCAGAAGAAGAAGAAGAAGAAGAAGAAGAAAAAGAAGAAGAAGAAGAAGAAGAAAAAGAAGAAGAAGAAGAAGAAGAAGAAGAAGAAGAAGAAGAAGAAGAAGAAGAAGAAGAAGAAAAAGAAAAAGAAGAAAAAGAAGAAGAAAAAGAAAAAGAAGAAGAAGAAGAAAAAAAAAGAAAAAGAAGAAGATGACAGGTGAATTGTTCTTATAAAGAATTGTTCCAAAATTGATCCTTTTCATTAACCCTTTCAATGCCAGGTTGTCTCAAACCATTACCTATATAACTAGATCAAAATCTCTAAAATGTACGTCTTCTTTCCATTTTACAAACGGGTACCATGTATCAAATCAATTGTTGAGATCGAATTAAAACGTGTTTTTCAATCTATATATATATTTTTTTAAAATGCATTGAAAGTGATCGAAGAATTTGCAAGAAGGCAATTATTGTCTTCTTTCAAAATTCTGTCCTTTTTAATAACCATATCAATGCTAAAGTTGTTTTTCAAAATACTGAATATCTAGATCAAAACCTTCAAAACTTACGTCTTCTTAGGCCAGGTAAATCAGATATCAGTGGACTGACTAGAACGCACACTAAATAAATTTGAGAAAATAGAATAAAACCCAAAGGAATACGGTACTTACACGATATTGTCAACCAGACAAGGCAAGACACAAATAGAGATTTAGAAGCAACACTACGTAAGCTAGAGACAACTACGGCACGCTCTTCGCAAAGCCTGTCGCTGCGCACTGAATACTGAATGCAACTTCTGGCACGCACCGCGCGGTGCCACCTGCTGTGAATACAGTCAAATTCTGATATAACAGGACAGATTGGACCGGTAGTTTTTCCCCGTTATAAGCGAGTTCTGTTATATCCGTTATTAAGGGTGAAATAAATACCTACATCGACAATAAATGGTTGGGTGTGCGGTGAGTGCGGTCACACAATGTGATGTTGCCTTGTGGGTGGTGCGTTGCTGTTTTTACTCGCAGGGTGGGAAGAGGGGGGGGGGGGGGTGGGGTCGGTATAAGTGTAGACGTTTTGTGTTTAGGCAAGTGATCATACGAATAGACAAAGTGTTTAGGTGGGGACAAATCAATATAAATTAACGGATCAAAAGTAATTGTCATTCGTAATTGACGATATATTAGATTGAAAATTGACAACACTGAAAACATGATTAAAAAACTTAAACCACAAAAATAATTCAATATTGATAATAAGCACATGCTTATAATCTATACTTCAATTTTGAAAAGTGGTCTGGCCTTTGGCATCCCATGCGGGGATGAAAACGTAACCGTTAGTGATAAAAATAAACTCGACAAAGTTATAAAGAATGCTAGTGACGTGATAGGTAGAAGACTGGTCAACATTGACAGACTGTGTGAATCAAGAACGACGGGAAAGGCCAAGTGTATTCTTATTGATAAGGCACATCCCCTTCATGACGATTGTGACAGTAGATATATACAGTGTAGCGGTAGATATAGGATGCCAAAGGTCAGGACTAATCGTTATGACCATTCCTTCTTGACAAGGTCCATTTCGATCTTGTACACTTTACACCCAAGGCCTTAATGAAATTCATTGTTTTATCTGTTATTCATTATGTTATATTTTTATCTGATCATTTATGTTTATTATTTATTTTTGCCTATTCATTTTATTGTTTCCTGTCAGTCTTACGACGCATCTTTAACTTTAGGTCTGTATGTAACATTGTATAATAATTTCCCCGTTGAGGGATCAATACAGTTATATCATCTTATTTCATCTTAGCTTATATCATCTTATGTTAAAACAACTTCATGCGCTGTAAGATCACGATTTTATCTGTCTGTGCAAATTGAATCCTGTACAGCAAGGTTCATATTACCCTTACAATTTCAGAGGAAAAACGAGGATTAGATTTATCACTGTTATATAAAATTTTCTATTGTAATAATAGAGGATTATATGAACAGACGTGTCTGTATCTTGATACGCGTCCATCTAGAACAACAAACAATCAACCAATGAATCCGATAGCTGTGCAAACACTAAAAAGATTCAAACGCAAATGAAATGCCTTTTACAGCGGGCGTCGAACTGTAACCAAGCATATCTTGCCAAAAGCCTGAACTCCTGCTGACAGGCCACATCTCAGCTTATCCGACCTTATCGGCGCATTATGGCAAGGAAATCATCAGGAAAGAATGCTTCACTGTTTCGGGCCCTACCTCTCGACAGCGTTAATATATGCATCGGGCCCCCTCACCCATGTGAGGTCTCCTTACTATTTCGACTGTTTGGCCTAGCTACCGTCAGTTCTCAGTCAAGTTGTCATCCTATTCTTTGCTTTGGTTCTATGAGGAAAAAAGGAATAGGCAAATCTTGAAGATTTTGCATAATTCAGTTCGGTTAGAATCAGACATCGCAGTGAAAGGATTAGTCTGTTATGGCATAGCACATAAATTCACTAATACGCGCATACACCCCCCCCCCCACCCCCCCACCTCCCTCCCCTCTCCCTCCTAGGCAATGTGCAGCATATGAATATGCCTAAGGGTATCTTTGAGGTTTAGTTTTGTTAATCTTTCCCTAAAAAACATAGCTCTTTATTACCCAGATACAAACATAACACACACACGCACCCCCCCCCCCTCCCCGCCCCCCACACACATACACACACGCATGGTCCACCATCACCAAGCAATGGAAATTGTACAGTTTGTATTCCTTGCAAATGGATAGAGGATGGATATACTCTATCTCTCTCTCTCTACACACACACAAACACACACACACACTCTCTCTCTCTCTATCACTCTCTCTCTCTCTCTATCTCTCTCTCTCTCTATCCCTCTCTACACTCTCTCTACACACACACACTCTCTCTATCACTCTCTTTCTCTCTCTACACTCTCTCTCTACACACACACACACACCCTCTCTATCTATCTCTCTCTACAATCTCTCTCTCTCTTTCTCTCTACACACGCACTCTCTCTCTCTATATATATATAATATATATATATATGTATATATATATATATATATATATATATATATATATAATATAGTGTATATATATAATCTAGTATATATATAATATAGTATATATATATATATATATATATATCCACACACTCTCTCTATCTCTCTCACTCTATCGCTATCTCTCTATCTATATATCTCTCTATATCTCTATATATATATCTATCTATCTCTATTCCTCTCTATTTCTCTCTATCTAACTATCTCGATCTCTCTCTCTCTCTCTCTCTCTACACACACACACACTCTCTCTCTCTCTCTACACACTCTCTCTCTATCTCTCTCTCTTGAAGTGTGTGTGTGTTACTTGTGTAAACACTTGACACCTCAATAACTTTTGGTGAATGGAAGGAGACGTATTATATCCGTATCAATAACTAATCGTTGATGTGTGATGGGACAAGATGACCTTAGTGCGAAAAAAGACGCCAAACATATTTAAAAACAAACTTTTATTCCCTTTTATTTCTTTTTTTTTTCTTTGAAAATATGTTTGGCGTTTTAAATTTTATTTCAAAATCTCGAAGCACAGTAGTTATTGTAGCAACGTTATTTACATTAGAATAACTATCCAGGCGGCTGACTAAATGTCTTTTCAAAATACGAATTCAAAAGGAATCTATGTGTTAGAACCCTTTCATGGCAGGGTTTCATATCTAACCAAACAGAATATTTTATATATATGCAAAATCGTCAATATTAACATAATAACATAGTTTAAGTGTGTACTGACATATTTTGCCAAAAGCCTGAACTTCAAGGTTATGACATTTTATTATGATATGTCAGTGTCAGTGCACTAAAATCTGATTTATCTGGTAAAGGATTATACAAAATGTTGAAGAATACGATTTAACCCATTTACAGCGGGGTCTGATTCTAACCAAACAGAAATATGCAAAACCTTCAAAAGGTACAATTTCTTATACCAGTACCAGATAAGATTTCAGTGAGCTGACATATGCCAAAAGCCTGAATTTAAGGCTTTTTGAAGGCGTTTGGCATATGTCAGCTCACTGAAATCTGATTTATCTGGTATAATAACAGAAAAATTTGGCGTCCTAAGCATTGGAAGGGTTAATTACAATGTATTCAATTTAGAAATATTAATAATTTCTTCCCTTCTTCGTTACAGTGAACAAATGTTTTACGATCCGTTTTGTCGTAGTTTGTATCTTTATGTCTTCATGTAAAACGTCTGTTACAAAATAATTTCCCCGTAGAGGGATTACTAAAGTAACATGTCTGAGCGCTCTACCCAAAAAGTAGCGGTATCTCTGCGCTTGCAAGCTTCGCCCTGAAGTGTCTTTGGTTCGGTTCCAGATTGCGACTCTGTGGTTTAGTGGTAGGCAGTTGGCCTTTAGACTGAAACTGAAAGCTAGTGGATGGACGTGGGGACCGCAAATGACGAGAATGGCATCCAAACCAGAAAGATGGCGGTCCACCTTGCCAGTCTTGTGTAAGTAAATATATTTAACATTGAAACAGTAACACATGCATGTATGTATACATTTATAGATGTTATAAAAGACATGATAGTGATAGTATATTATATATTACAATTTAAAAAAAATACATTATGTACAATATTGCCATCAACACGTTCTTGGAAGATGAAGGTAACAACGAATGATTTAGGGGACGAACATATTATCAGTCTTCTATAGAAGAAAGACCCTTAACACTTGCAATGCTAAGGACACCAAAATCGTCAAGATTTGCCTGTTCTTATACAAGATAAATTAGATTTTAGTGAACTGACATATGCCAAAAGCCTGAAATGTCAGTTCACTGAAATCAGATTTACCTGGTATAAGAACACGTACATTTTCAAGATTTTGCATGCATATTTCTGTCCGCGCGGAAAATCGCTGCGCTTGCTGCGGCCGCGATTTTTCGCAATTTTTTTCAATTTAACCTAGTATTAGTATTTAGACCTACAGAGTATGATACTGATACAATATGATAAGCCTCAGAAATTTCTTTCCATTGCCATTCCCATTCACTATTAGGATTTCGCGAGTAACTTCCCTTGACAACACAAGAAGTGTCGGGATAGATAGATACTCGAAGTACTTGAACACAAAGGGTCTTTGTCAGCTACGCACTACACACTTACGAAAGGCCTAAGATAGGCCGACGAAGAAAGCTGGTTAAGATTACCTACCCAGAAAGCAACGGGGCATTTTGCAATAATGTTTTCCTGTAAGAAACCTCCCAAACAAAAGGTATTTGTCATAGGCAAGGGATCTGTGGCCAAATGATTCGCACAATCGAAAGAAACTTTGATAGGGTGCTTTACTATGCTCTTTTTCGACCGTCTGTTTTACCCGACCACCCTCAACAATCTATCCCATATATGAATTTCAATTTAATTCTATAGCTAGACTAGTGTAACATGATTTCATTATCCATCTAGTGTTGAAAATTTAGCTACATTATCCAGGTTTCGTTTGACACCACTTTTAGGTTCTGTTTAGATTCGACGCATTTTAAAGAAATCCGTGCTCAACTGCAGATACCCCATTTTGCTACATACTGTACTATCAAATCTCTGCTTTCCTAGTGAATGTGAATTTGCAGACCAGCCTTCACCCTTAGGTCCTCCATCATGCGCAATTACTGTTTTAAAGAGGTCACATTCACAGGCATCCTGCATCATCGGGGAACCCCTTAGATACAGTACATCGTTTACAATTTGTTTTAAAGGGGGGGGGGGGGGGTTGTTGGTTTGCACAGACTGATTTTGAAATATTATATCAGCTCTATCCGACCAGGTGAAAGTAGTGTGGTTGAAGCTCCTAAAACCCTTAATATCCCTTTCAATTCTAATTTTTTAATGCTAATCATTCATTCTGCACCATCATTTGTGTGTTTCTGCCTTTGACATTGGTGATAATTACAGATCAACTGTCTTAGAGGCTAAATCTAGTAACAGTCTTTAGGGGAAAAAAGGTTAAAACGTGAAGTTTTTGTGTTAACAATGCAGTAGGTGTTTTTGGTTAAATTTTGCCTTTTAAAGACATTATATTTCATAGACAAATCAGTGATCTTGAAAAATAACATGTCCTTATATTTGATAAATAAGATTTCAGAAGACTTACATTATTTGCCAAAAGCCTTAATGTCAGGCTTTTTTTTTTAGCATATGTCAGTCTACTGAAACCTTATTGATCTGGAATGAGAACAGGCAAATTTTGAAGATTTTGATATCTAGTCTTAGTCAGTAGCTTTAGAAAAAATATCAGTTAGCACTGAAAGGGTTATCATCCTCTTTATCACTTTATCTGAAACCAATAAAAAGTTTTCCTCGAAGCATGATCTTCTCCCTGGGCTTGACGCTGGATCAAGACAATATTTGTGTGTGAAGACTAAGAAGAGAGTGCCACGCTACGAAGCTCAATAGGCAGAGCGTCCGTCTTGGAACCAGTGGTACAGGGTTCGAAACCCAGCCGTTTCATACCTAAGACTAAGACGATGAAGAGCAGACAGAATATGAGAACGTGACAACGAAGAGGGGGAGGGGGGGGGGGGGTGTCAGGAGAAGATAGAGGGGAGATAGATAGACAGGAGGCTACAAAAAAAAGACAAGAGAAAGTGTTCTTGCTCTCAGTGTCACAAGAAGGACCACCACTACAGTGACAGCCCATACAACACAATACCCTGTGTAAAGGCTGTCTTATGCATTGTACGTTTATTGTCATTGATGTCATCCTTCCCCGCGCTTTTTTGTTTGTTTTGACGAACTTCCCAATAGATATATACAGCGCAGCAGTAGATGTAGGATGCCAAAAGGTCAGGAATAATAGTTATAGCCATTCCTTCTTGCCAAGGTTTCATTTCGATCTTAACTTAAACACTTTACATCCAAGGCCTAAATGAAATTCATTGTTTTATTTGTTTTTCATTATGTTATATTTAAAAAAAATATCTAATCATTTATTTTTGCCAATGGCGCATCCATGTGTCTGTATGACTGTATGTAACATTGTAAAATGATTTCCCCGTTGAGGGACCAATAAAGTTATTTATCTTATCTTACACCAGGAGAAATCACATCACCACCTTTAGATCTAACTTGTGGAGTTCCTCAGGGGTCTGTCCTTGGTCCTATCCTCTTTACCCTTTACACAGCTCCTCTCGGCGACTTGATAAAATCGTATGGAGTCGACCATCATCTATACGCCGATGACACCCAGCTTTATGTGCCTCTACCAAAAGACACCACAGACGTCACCACGGCATTAATTACCATCCAAGAATGCTGTGCAGAAATAAAAACCTGGATGACGTCGAATATGCTAAAACTAAATGACTCCAAAACTGAAGTCCTGGTATTAGGGACAAGTCATCAAAGACAACGGTTAGCTATGACATCATTGGACATTGGAGATGCAAACATCAATCTGAGTACTGGCTCTATCAGGAACCTTGGAGTTTATTTTGACCCTGATATTA
>JAUEKZ010136842.1:1415-15132 GCA_031471865.1 Melibe leonina | reverse complement strand
ATTTGTCCGCTTCACGCTACAAAAACCGGGATAAGCTCCGGGTCCATGGGCCATGAGGCTCTAAAGGGCTTACTACTTACTTTATTTCTATAATGTCTGAGGTATGACACAGCCGAGGTTCGAACCACTGACCTACCGGTTCCTGAGTGGACGCTCTACCCATCGAGCTTCGGACCCGGTGCCATTTACTTAGTGACTTGTCTTACTGGATAACAATAATGAAGGTTGAACGCAGAGCTTCTACAGCGTTAGTAGATGGAATCCTAGATGAAGTCAGGAGGGAAAAAAGATAATATAGGGCTGTTTGTTTTACCTGCTACCTTTAAGATGGACTGGGCGATCCCAGCATGTCATTCCTGTTAGGATAAAAAGAAACCCCCCATAAGATCTACACCAATCTTAACAGTTGTCAAAAGTAACGAACACAGATAGATGCTTTGCTGTTGAGGCTATTTCTAAGAATAGTAACAGTACAGGTGCTGCTGAAAGCTAAAAGAGACAAAAAGCATTTATCATGCCGCGTTTTTTCCCGTTCACCTTTTTTGTCTCTCTTTGTTTTACCTTTGTTGCTGCTCATCTGAACCTCGAGATGTGTGTTTAAGAAAGTAATTAGAGAATGATAACAATTAAATATAAATAATTTCTTACAGTTCTTTATCAGATCCGTCTTAACATTTTATAGCTAATTTGTTGCTATTTTTTGGACCAATTAAAGCATCCTTGCTTTAATTAAAAGTGAATAGAAGCCATTTAGAGCCTTGCTTAATCTCTTGTTTAAAAAAAATATATATAAAGAATAAAATTAATTTAGATCTATTCAAAAGTTTCCTGTAAAGTGGTTACAGTTTGTTTGACCGAGATGTGACACAATCAAAACGTTCACAATCATCCTCCTCATCACCACCTCCACCACCACCACCAAAAACAACACCACCAACACCATCATCATCATCACCACAATCGTCATCATTAGGATCGTTTTCGTCGTCTTTTTCATCAGCAGCAACAGCATCATAATTCTTTATGTCTATGTTCATGTTCTCCTTCTTATTATCATTGTGATGATCATTATCATGATTATCATTATTATAACTGTTGTCATCATCATTACTATTATCATTGTTATCATTACCTTGTCTTTTTTTGGCAATTAAATATGTGTGAAAATATAGAACAGGGAGGAATGTGTTTTCCTACATAAGCCTAAGGTACGTACATAATGTGTAGGATAATAAACCTGTTGTGTAATAATGAACTAGTTGGAAGGATGAAGGAGACACTCCTGTTTGATTAAAATCACAGGTCATTGCGGGTCAGCACGCCCGCCTTATTTAGACTTTAGACCTCACGCGCAAACGCTAATTCTTTTCTCTAAGTACTGCCTCTACTCAGCGGCTACTGGTGCTGCTGTCCCTAGCATTGGACCGGCTCCGTAGCTCAGTAGGTAAAGCATCCGCTTCGGAACCTCTAGGACGTGGGTTCGAACCTCGTTCGCGTTATGACTAAGAAGTTAGAAATAGGTATAATATGTATTTAACTCTTTCACAGAGAGGTGATCAACTGAATATGCAAAATCTTGTATGCCAAAAGCCTGAATTTTAGGCTATTGGAATATTATATGCCAGTTCACTAAAATTTGATTTATCTGGTATAAGAACAGGCAAATCTTGAAGATTTTGGTGTCCTTAGCATTGAAAGTGTTAAGCATTATGGGAACTGTGCTAAGACCGGTTGGCCCGGTGTCAGTATACTCTGACTGGATATGATTCTAGAGTGAGCCCTCCGTTTATCTCAATGTGGCAGAACGGTAACTTGTGAAGAGTGAAGAGAGATCTGCTCCTTAAATACGGGGTGAAGTGTGAATGGAGTTATAGCAGGTATCAAACAACGAACCAGCAACTACTAGCGTGTGTGCAGAACGGTCCGTGTCTAGAGGAAGATCGTTTGATGTAGATTTGCCTCATACCTAGATTCCCAAATTTAACTCTCTCTTTGTTTAATTCTGCTTATTACACCCCACTGCATACCATGGCTTCTCCTTCCCCTTCTCTCTATCTCTCTTCCCTTTCTCTCTCTCCCTCTCTCTACCCTTCTCTTTCTCTCTCACTCTCCCTTCTCTCTCCATATCTCTATCCTTCTCGCTCTCCCACTCCCTATATATCTCCCCTTCTCTCTCTCTCTCTCTGCCTCTCTCTCCCCCCTCTCTCTCGATGTATATCTCTCCACCCCCCCCCCCCTTTCTCTTTCACAATTCATACCAGTAATAAGATCACCCAACCCAAAACAACCCACATGATGATCCTTATGCAGGTTTGCCTAGTCTTACTAATGCACATCTCGACATCTCGTAAACCCTCAGACTAACCCTTTCTTTGTTTCATACCCTCTTCCTATCTCGCTACCTCCCCAGCATTCTCCCCCTATTCTCTCTCTTCTATCTATCCATTTATCGCTCTTTCTCTGGCTCAATAGAGCTATCTACTATCTATCTATTTTTGTATCTTTTTTCTTTCAACACAGCTACTTTAAAGTAGACTTCTAGTCTACACTGCTTGTTTGCACAACTGCGCTGTTCTTATTAGCTATCAAATAGTCTTTTCTCTACCACCCTCTCTATCTCTAACCCACTCTCCCTCTCTCTGCGTCTTTCTTTTTTTTGTTCTCCTCCCTCTCATACAATTTCACAAACTTTTGGGGCGATGATCCCAAGCACTCTGAATACTACTTTGGTCGGGCACACAATACATATATTTTTTAAAAAGGCTACAGCCACAGTGCGATGTTTTAAAAAAATGTTTTGTACATCTCTAAGGGATCAAAATGCATGTTGATCAATTCGTGACTCGGGTCAAAAGGTTAAGCTTGTTGTTGTCCTACAAAGCCCGCGACCCCGCACACACTTGAGTCAATGATCTTAATAAACATGTCGCCTCGTTTTGACGTACATCCATGTATTCATCCGCCATGCGGGCTTCTGGTTAGCTGATCCATCTGAAATGTCAGAATGGTCACATACATCAGTCTATGATTGGTGTTTAAAAACACGTCCCCCTCCCTGTGATTGATAAATCAATTAATTCACCTTGTAAAACAGTTCGTCCACAAATTAATAAACACATTATAATTAAGGCCTACCTACATGTAAAGCTTTAAACACTAGCATGTACCTGTACAAAATGGGCATGCTACGTTTTAGCTTGATTTATTCTAATATTATGTAGATGCTCGTATGTAGCCCACAAATTCATGAGCTGCACCATTCTCATGGTGCCTTAAAATGGAATTAAATACCCCAAGCCGACAGGTTCTAAAATCGCATCAGACAAAGTGGCGCGTGTAAAGCGTAATAAATACGTTTTCCAGAACAACGAAACGCTGTTGGACCAGATACCCATTGACACCTTGGTGAGCAAGGCCATTTTGATTTGTTTTTGTTGTTGACAGTTGAAGTCTCTTTTTTAGCACAATTGAGTCATATCGAAGTCGGAGCTCTATAGACGTCAACGCGTTGCCACATAGAGATAGATGGAAAGCTCACTCGAATATCTCACCCAGTCACAGTATACTGACACCGAGCCAACCAGCCTTAGCACTTTTCCTTTAGCACCAAGTCATGCGGGATAGGTCTTGAAATGCCGATTTAAATGTCTTAGGTATGATTCGGCTGAGATTCGAACCCCGACCTACCAGTTCCAAGGCGGACGCTCTACCACTGAAGTAAGCTACAGAGCCGGTGAGAGAGGCAATGGTCTGACTTATCCAATCAGAAAGCAGATGGTTGACACACTGCTACATTCTTCGACTTGGAAATCAGACCAAATATCCTTATGGAGCATCGGTGGTCAAGTAGATAACACGCTTAGCAAGGTCGTGTCAAACATCTTAGGTGACATCGGGCTTCCGAATTCCCAAAATTGTCCAATGCGAAAGATGAGTGGCAATGTACCGTTATGTAAGGCACTATGTGAGTAGTGTTCACCTTTTTCTCCCTCAAAATAATACCATAATGCAATTGTGTGTGTGTGTATGTATGTATGTATGTGTGTGTGTGTGTGTGTGTGTGTGTGTGTGTGTGTGTGTGTGTGTGTTAGTACAGTTCGATCATTGTTGTGAGTAATTTAGCCTCAACGCATACAGTCAATTCTACCGACCCAGATTGTGGCCCTCAACTGCGTCTGACGCTTGGGATTCATGTCATTCCTCGGGGACTGGACCAAAATACATCATCATCATGGGTTGCCGTGCCGGTTGGCCTTGGTGACCATGTCCCTCCACTTCTCTCTTCGCATTCCATCTTCATGTCGGTCCATTAGCTTCTAGCGGTCCATCTTCAGTCTGTCGCAGAACTTTTCTCTTTGTATGCCTCTACCTTTCTCTCCCCCCCTCTCTCTCTCTCTCTCTTTCTTTCTCTCTCTCTCTCTCTCTCTCTCTCTCTGTGTCCATCTATTCTGTCCAGTTGTAACAATGTGTTTAAGTAAAGTAAGTAAAGTGGAGGCTTATATAGGGCTGATTTTTTACTTCCCCCGGCCAACAGCGAACATGGAAACATATAAGACAAGACAAGAGCATGTTATGCGTGTTATAATTTGTTTCTAGGACATGGATACTGCTTTAGGGGGGGGGGGCAGGTACACATTTTGCTGCTGGGTCGACAGTGGGGTTTTCCAGTCCCTGAAAAAAAATCCGCCCATCAGAGAGGACCTTCTGTGCAATAGTCTGATGTTCTACCAAATGAGCTAATGCGCCCGTTAACCCTTACAGCGGGGTCTGATTCTAACCAAACAGAATGTATGCAAAATTCTTCCAAGTTTACCTGTTCATAACCAGATAAATCAGATTTCAATGGACTGAAATATGCCAGAAGCCAGAACTTCTGGTTGGTCAAAAACAGGCGAATCTTGACGCTTTTGATGTGTCTAGTTAGATCTAGTACTCTTTAGCATTGGCATGGTTAAATTATATGTCCAATATACAAATTCCACTTTAGTACGAGTGAATGAAATCATGCACTTTAAACAAAAGCCTGCTTTCCATAACATTATTTTCATTATGCGCAATCATTTGTTCGAAAGTAGCTTACAATATGAACAAAGAATGGGATAAGCCATAGGATGAGCTATCAGACTGTTCTATAAATCCGACATGCCGACATGGAGCCTGTTTGTCTCGAGTGTCAGCTGGAGAGGATTTTGTGGTCACCGTAACATTTGACAAGGTCCACGTTTTGATAAAAAGCCAATAATGCAAGGCTATTATGTTTTTAACCATACGTCATACTCTCTTTGTCTTCCATTCCTTTTTCAGGTTCATTCATTGTTGGATTTTTAAATTTTTTTTTACAGTGAAATGAAGGCTTCTGGAAGCTGTGTCGTGGAAAAAAAACTATGTAGATGGGGATTTAAAAAAAAACGTTCTGTGAAAAGTGACCATGCATTTACCTTAGTATAGTTACTTTTCACACTGATTTGTATCGTTTAATTTTTTTTATGCAGGTGTGTGATAAAATATGGTTAAGTAGTCCTATAGATAGATACTGATTGGAAAAATGAAGTACATGTAAACGAGGCAAATGCTGTTAAAAATGATTGATGGGAAACTTAATATTTTTATGGGTTTTATTCTTGATCAGCTCTCTATTTCATGAGGAATTGAATGTTTCCGAGGAGGAATGAACAGGTTTTAGAAGAACAGAAGATGAAAAAAAGATTATGGAAAATAAAGATGCGAATGGGGAAGAAGAATAAGAAGGGAACAAAGAAAATACAAATGTAGATAACTAGAATGAGGGAGAGGAAGCACAAGGAGGAGAAGGCGGATGAACCAAGATACGGAATGAAGGAGGGGGAGGAGGAGGAGGTGGTGGTTGGCTGTCCCCGCGGAAATTCGCGGCGCAATCTCCCAAACAAAAGGTATTTGTGATAGGCAAGGGATCTGCCCTATGGCCAAATGTTACGGAAAAAAGAAACTTTGATTGCGTATCTATTCGACTGTCTCAGTCTGTTTTCCCCGACCACCCTCAAAAATCGATTTCAAATAAATTTCAATTCAGTTTTATAGCTAGACTAGTACATATGATTTCATTATCGATATAGTGTTAAACATTTAGCAACTGTACATTATCCAGGTTTCGTCTGACACACATTTAGGTATTAGATACATACATCGTTTACAATTTTTTTAAGGGTGCGGGAGGGGGCGGTGGGGATGATTGGTTTGCACAGAATAATTTTGAAATATGCCTGATCTATTCGACCAGGTCAAATTAGTGTGGTTGAGCTCCTAAAACCATTAAAATCACTTTCACTTATAATTCTAATGCTAATCACTCATTCTGCACCATCATTTGTGCGTTTCTACCCTTGACATTGGCGATGATCACAAGTCAAGCTGTCTTAGTGGCTAAAATTAGTAACAGTATTCAGAGTAGCCGTATTTATGGGGGGAAAAGTTAAATTAAAAGTGTGAAGTTTTTTGTTTAAGGACTGCAGAAGGTGTTTTTTTGTTTGTTAAATTTTGCCTTTTAAAGGCTTAAACGTCATATTTAATGGGCAAGTCAGTGCTTTGATTTGGATTTAGAAGAAAGAGAATAGCTTTTATGAGACATGTGAAGGTAAAAAAATATTTTCTAAGCTGTGAAATGATGGGGAAAATCATAAAAATTGTTAAAATAAAGAGGGAGAGAGTATTTACACATGTTTTAAAGACGTTCAAAGCAATGATAAATGACAATAAAAACACACTAGGAATAATTGTATCATTAAATATAAGTAAGTTTATTTCTAAATCGTTCTGTTGCGACCAGGAGGCGGCGCAGTGACACACACACATGCTCAGTAACGTCTTCATTAATTTAACATTCTAATTCTAATTTTTTATTTTTTCCCCCTATTTCTTGTTGTTTGTCCTCCCTTTAAGGGAATGAGTGTTTTGCTACATTGTGGGTCAATGAAATGTTAAAAACTTTGAATCATTGTGCGCTGTTTGTTAAAAAACAATAATAAACATTTGCAATTTTTGCATTATTTTGCAATTTTTGCTTGCAATTTTTACCTTTTTTGCATGCACTTTTTCAATTTTCAACGCACATTTGGGCTTTTTCATTTGCAATTTTCCGTGGGACAACTTGTGGTGGTGGAAGTGATGGAGGTGGTGGAGGAGACATTGGTTCTGCATGATATGTAACATACATTTGTCTGGCGCACTTGAAAAAGTTCAGGTACTCATTCACTCTTGTTTCACGTAAGTAACCTTGCAAGCAATGTCTTCCCCAAAGAAATAGCACGATGGCTCAGTTCGTTTTGTCTTTGTCTTTTTAATGCCTGTTAATACTAACCATTTCTTCCCAGTTTACCACCGGCTCAACAGTGCATTTTGATATTACCATATTCCAGATTTGCCTGTTCCTATAACAAATAAATTGTATTTAAGTGAACTGGCATATATGCCAAAAGCCTAAAATTCAGGCATATGTCAGATCTTATTTATCAGGTATAGAATGTACTGTATGCGTTACGTTGACTCACAACAATGCCTGCACTGAACTAACACACAATCATGTTATGGTGTTATTGGGAGTGAAAGAAATGTGAACACTACTCACTTGGTTGCGGGCATGTTGTCATTATGACGTCAAACACATACATTCTCTATACATAATAATATTTCAGTTCGGTTAGAATCAAACCTCGCTATATTAAACCGGACCCAAGCAAAAATACGTTTAACCCTTTCACCGCGAGGTCTGCCTCTAGCCCTGCAAAACATTAAAAATCATGATGTTCTTACACCAGATAAATAAAGATTTCAATGGACTGACATATCATGCCATATACTGTGTCAGTCACTGAAAATCTTCTTTACCTGATACAAAAATAGGTAAATCTTGAAGATTTGATGTAGGTATCTAGATTTTATTCAAACTAATCGTAGCACTAAAAAGGTTAACCACCGACCGAGTCATGAAGTGCCGCGCGTCACGGTCTCTCTCCCACTCAGCCCTCGCTCACAGCCAGGCTACCGAAACCCTTCCTCGTTCCCCATCTCCCTCATCCCACGTGCACGCTCGGCCTATCCAGCTTTTTTTGTTTTACAGTTCACCGTTCACAGTCGGCATGTCCTAATGGTATGTCTGGAGGCAGATCTCACATTGCATATGGCAGGTCGTTTTGGTGCTTAAACTCAGCATTTACTCTTTAACAGGCTTATCGTCAACACGGAGAGATAAAAAACAAGTGAATCAGCTGTTTAGTTCCTTAACTGGCTTTCTCAGCACGTTGTAGATTTATTCGTGTTTGGAAAGTGAATGCTGTGAAGTTTCTGGGGAGGTTGTATTAGTTTGTATGTTGTTCAGCAAAACAGCAGCTTTATTTAGTAAATAAAAACCAATAGCCCGTAAATATAATTTCTTGAATGTATGTCTATAAAGATGCAAGTAGCTTCTAGCTCTGAACAGCATCGTAAATCCAGAGCTTTTGGATAAATGATTCTACATTGATTTTATTATTCTACACCGCAGATTCACATACACTAATAAAATGTTACATATTTTGTGTATAAAGATTTAATTAGTTGATACTTTATTAAGTGAGTTGTTAAGTCTTAAAGTCTTAAATTCTTTTTAAGTATGTAGTGTTATTTTTTAATATCAAAAGTTGTTATCATTCTTTTAAACTACTAATGATACACGTTTTGTTAAAATCTTTATTTCTTTAGAATGCATAGACCCGGTAATGTGTACCCTTTAATTCAGATTGAGATATCTAATTAATACCACATTGAATCAAGAACAGAAACTCAAAACATCAATCATATCATTCCGATTTTTTCCAAAAGTGCCGATACTTTTCTGTGGCACAGGATCACGAAACAATTAATTTTAGCGGGCACGTGAAAACTGTAACAATGGATTTTTGTGGACTGATTTTTCGCCTGATGGTGATTTCTTCCATTGGATTACTTGACACCTTTGCGGGTAGGTGATTCTTTATTTTATATTAGATTCATAGACCTTACACAATGCAAGGGATACATACTGTTGTTGTTGTTATTGATCACTTTTGATCTTATTATTGCATGACTCAGCTAAATTTCACTTCCCCCTAAAAATGTTGAGTTAGAATGGACTTTTTCGTGCGCGTTAACCCTTTCAATGCTAAGTTTATTTTCATTGATTTATTAATTATTTAGGTAGGTACTACATCGAAATCTTCAACTTCAAGATTTGCTTGTTCTTTTAAGTCAGATATGAATGAACTGACAAATGCCATAAGCCTAAATTTAGGCTTTGCCGTATAATATGTCAGTTTATAAACAAAAACTTATTTATCTGGTTTAAGATTTTGCATATTTTAAGTCGTTTAAAATCAAACCCCGCTGTGAAAGGGTTAAGGAAACCGAATAATGATCGGAATGCTTCGGCCTCAAACCTTTTTTGTGACACATTTATTGATTGCGGTAGGTATAGCAAAACCTTAATTTCCGGAGAGGGAGGGGGATGTTACTTGTCTGAGCATGTAAATATTGCCTCCAAGCTAATATGTCATTTGTGTGGAAGGCTGAGGCTAGATAGGATTCAAGACTTTCACCGCTGAGGCTGGGGATAGGATTAGTTGGTGAAGACAGAGGTAGAAATGGAAGGCGGACCACCCGACTGGTCTGACCAAAAAAAACCCACAACAACCCCCCCCCCCCCCTCATTTATTTTGTCAGCCATCTTGATCATAAAACATTCTGTCATGGTCAGGCAGCATGTGAAGACAGGCGGAAAATGAAGGTCACCAGCCATTGTCCTAACGTGTAGCGCACATGCCCATTATTAAACTCCGCTTCTGAACAGGTGGGTTGGGGGTTCGAAGCCCAGACGCGTCATACCTGAGATCCTGAAATCAGCATTTTAGCAGCTGTGTTGCGAGGCGCTTGGTGTTATGGAAACAGTGGTGAAAATAGTTGGCCCGGTGTAGGTATACTGTGATTGGGTAAGATATCCGGGTGAGCTCTCCTATCATCTCTGTCTGACTGCACACCGCACGCACGTTAACTTGAAACTTGAAATAATAAACAAGTTGTCGATCAACATGATAATTGATTGCAAACCATGTTGCCTTGGTCAGTCATTGTGTGAAGACAATACAAAAATGAAGACCACCCTCCAATATCTCAACGTGTTGCGTAAACACGTTTTATTGAGAACCAGGTGCGGTTTTCACCTCTTTCACTGCTAATGACACCAAAATCTTCAACACTTGCATGTTCTTACACCAGATAAATCAGATTACAGTGAACGGACATAAGCCAAAACTTTGAATTTCAGAATTTTGGCATACACTTAAACCTCATTATACCGCCCCTCGTTATACCGCTATTCTCGTTTACCGCCAACATCTATACGAGAACATTTATGACTTGCATATAATGAATACTTTTCGTTGTATCGCAATTCTCGTTATACCACCAACTTAATGTTTCCCCCCACACCAGGCGGTAAAACGAGGTTTAAGTGTACGTCAGTTCATTGAAATCTGATTTATCTGGTATAAAACCACGTAGATTTTCAATATCTTGCATATTTCAGTGGGGTTAGAATCAACCCTAGCTGTGAAAGCGTTATCATTACGCCCAGTTCAAGCACGAATGCTAAATCTAGCACGATTTATACCAGGACGGAATTTTTTTATGATTTGGAACTAAGAACGTCTTCTTTTGTCTCATAGGGGTGGGCATTTTTTATATCATTGTGAAAAGGGAGCATGATTAATGCTATGGGAATGCACTCTTTTATATGAAGCGATTCATCAGCGTTGCAACTCAGGTTCAGTCTATATGGGAAGATAACAAGAGAAAGAATAACAAAGTTATAACCGTGCGAAAAGAACATTCGTAGTCTCGAAGTTTCGTTCTTTTCGTAGAACAGAACACGAATTATTAAACACTCTACTATGCAACATGGCTTCAACTTTTGGAGGGAAGAATCTTTCGTGATTCGACTCTACGTCTTTTGATGTTGTTAGTGTCATTCTACTATCCACCTAATTACCTACTTACCTCCCAACCTACCTATTTAACTACCTACCTATATGCCTACCTACCTACCTATTTAACTACCTATATGCCTACATACACACCTACTTACCTACATACCAACCTATCCATCTACCTACCTTCCTACCTACCTACCTACCTACCTACCTACTCTAACCCTAACCTCACAACCTACCTATTTAACTACCTACCTACATATTTAACTACTTACCTACCTATTTAACTACCTACCTGCCTACATATCCATCTACTTACCTACCTATCAACTTATCTATCTACCTACCTTCCTACCTACCTACCTACCTATCAACATTCCTACCTACCTACCTACCTACCCACCTATCTGCCTCCTGTCAGCTTTGCTCCCTCAAAGTGAATGTATGCAGATTCGGTCCTTGAATGTGGCACAGCAAACTCGCCTGGCCATCGGCACAACATATCCATGCACCGTGCACGTACACAGCTTTTAAAACCATAATCTAGTATGTCGTCATAAGGATGAGCCAAAGACACGAGCACTAAATGACGTTGCTTCTCAGCAAGGAATTGAACCCAAAATACACAAGACATGCCCTTCAATATAATACATTACATCTTAATTTTCGTCGATTTTCCATTATTCATCAAAATATTAGTCTTAAAGATATGTGCTTACTATTTTCTTCGCAAACAGAATGTTTGGGCATTCAGATTAATTCTGGTATTTCTTTCTTTTCTCTTTTACGAATGGCGTCCTCTATTGTGGCTATGTTGATATGCAAGACATTTGAACTTCCTTATAAGTATGTTTGTATCTTAGAGAAAAAAATGAATTGCACAGTCCTTGGTGATGATGGATAAAGAGAAAAAGGCGGATGGTTATGATGATGATGATGATGTAGAGGAGGAAAAGAAGAAGAAGAATGATGATAATAATGACGGTAATGATAATAATAAGATGATTGATAATGGTTATGATACTGATAATGATAATAGTAGGCCTACCTATTAAAAGTGAGGAGGAGGAGGAGGAGAAACGATGGGAGAGAGAGAGAGAGAGAGAGAGAGAGAGAGAGAGAGAGAGAGAGAGAGAGAGAAGGGGGGCTGATGAAAGGAGAACCAGTGTATACAGTATCAGGTCACTGACTCGAAATGTGTTTTGATGGGTTGAAAAGGAACATGTGTGTTTAATTATAGGCTAAGGCCAGCAGAGAGTGTTGGTACATTTTTTTCAAAGCGATGACTCATCATAGCAACCTATGGTGTTCACAAAGAACAGCTTTTTGTATTCAAACCCTTAAAACTTGAAGTCCCGCGTTGTTGTTTCCCGTCTCCCACAAAATTCCACTTCCTGTGGGTTGACCCAAAAGGTCAGGGTGTGTCAAGATGGCGCTCTAGGTACTAATGAGATAATCATATCATGAAGAGGGCGGTGCAATCAGATTATACTTCCCCCTCTTCTACTCCCTCTCCTCCTCCTCTCCATCGCTCACACACATCCATTACTCCTTCGCTGTGGGAACCAAACATATGCTTTGGTTAGTTAATTGGACACAAAGAGGCGTCCGTCTAGTTTTTTTTTCCTTCTATAGAATTAGACACGCTGATAGGAAACTGTCAGTGCTCACAAGGCGCGCACATTGTTATGAAGAGTAATTGGGGAGATTTCTTTTTTCTTTAGAAAAAAACCCCACGATTTTTTTACATTGATTCGCAAAAGAATAATATGTTTCCTCAAATTCAAAAATTAATTAAAATGCACCTCTAAACCTTTTCTGATGCTTTTTCGACCAAAAGAAATACGTACATTTCCTTCATCATTTTAAAAAGATAATAGAAAATTCAAGGAAATATAAAATGTGGTTTGAGCTTTTATCGTAAGCGCAGTCTAAAGTTAGACATCGAGCAGTGATGTAGGTATCTCTTTAATACTGGTCGTAGTATTGACTAACGAAACAATAAGTTTTATCCAAGGTTTTGAAATATAACATGCTTATCTATCTACTTCTATTGTTGTATACCTCCCCCCCTCCCCACTCTCTCTCTCTCTCTCTCTCTCTCTCTCTCTTCCCACCCTGTCTCTCTTTATGTCAATGCAACTTCTTTTTTTCAACGCGTTTTTCTGTCATGCTCTGCCTTATCCATACCTACTGGCAAAGTCATTATTTACACATAATTTAAGAATTGCCTACAAAACGTATGATGCCATACGATTGCAGTATGACGTACCATAGAAGAATGATGCCTTATCTCGATTAATAACAACTCTTTTGTCATTCATTGCTACACCATGCTGCACACCTACTGAGAAGTTGTAAGGTAGAGGTGGCAGCACACCAGGACAGGCTTTGGTGATTAGTAATTTATTCATGCCACACCAGAAATTGCTCACTGAGCTCACCCACCCTTAAATAAATTACTAGATGTGAAAATAAAATAGGATAAAAACCTTCTATTTATCTACGTCTTTTAGACCTGTCCCAAAATACAAACTGGAACATCTGGGGCGTCGGCAGCAGAGTAGCGCCGAAAATTTGAGTCAGTGAGATTAAGAGATTAACACAAAGGCACACAATCATTGCTTAATTGAGTTTTGGAACATACTAGTAGGCTAAGGATTAACAGGTCGTGGGTTCGAATCTACTTAGACAGCTTTCAATACCTCCTCTCCCTCGCACTCTCTGGGGGGGGGGGGGGGGGG
>JAUEKZ010136731.1:0-15132 GCA_031471865.1 Melibe leonina | reverse complement strand
GACACACAAACAGATTATGGCCATCACCCACATCACACACTATTAAGGTCCAGGGAGACCCATGATATTCTACCGCCTTTTGTGTACAAAAGTACTCAGTCCTTCTAGATAGCAAGTGACCCTGTAGTTAGGTACCTTTGTGTCAAACATGGGGGGTGACAAGCAGGACCAAGACTGAGCTAACAGCGTGTGTGTGTATGCTTATTAAGGGAGCAGTGGAGTGAGTGCTGGAAAAAGTAAGACGATAGATAAAGCCAAAAGATAAAGAAACAGAAGTAGCCCCTACCAGAGTCGCCGCGCCCGTCAACCGCCCGCTTTCTTACTTTAACCTCAAACCATCAAGAAAATAAAACATGTGGTATATAGATACAGTACACATATAGCTTTCATTTTTTTTATTTCAAAGCAGTATGAACAAAGGCAACAGCTAGGCCTACTCACTCGTGGGTTGACATTAGCCTTACATCCAACCTGTCATTTAAAATGTCCATGGGAAGTCATGCAAGAATTGCTAGATAAAAAAAACCCAGGCTGTTTCACTAACCAGTCAAATCACAAGTTAGAAGATACTCTAAACACCAAAATGTGTCCACATAATGATGGAATAAAAAATAAAACTTTAACTTTAAAAATATGATCATCAAAATTTTAGAGTTGTATACATGGGTGCCACTAAAAAAAATTCCCCTACCCCTGAAATTGAAAAATCCTACTACCCCACCCCTGAATTTTTCATGCCCCATGGAAAGAAAAGGTGACTGCCATAAGACCTAGGTCAAGACACAGCCCTGAAAGTCTTGCACAGAAACATCAGCTAAGCTGTACCCCGGAATTCCTGGATATCCCTGAAAAGTGGCACCCATGGTTGTATAAAGTAGATAGAGTGTAGTAATACCACACATTAGCACTAACACTTTTCAGATAGAACTTAATCACAATTTGACAAGCATTAAAGAGTAGGTAAAAGGTAGAAGCCAGCTAACATCACCATCATCATTTCCTAAAAAAAAAAAAAGGGCCTTAATTCAGAATTAATATTTGGAATTGCAAGACAATGACCATGAGGCTTATTTGGTAATTTTGTCGGAAACAGGGTTATGAACAGAATATACGTAGATTATATGTACAGGTGAAAATAGACAGTCTGAAATGACTTCAGTTAGGATTTGTAGATTTGCTTTGAATGGAATTAAAAATGCTTACTGGATCCCTGGATGTATAAGTCTATTGTAGATGTCCTTGTGTGTGTATGCTGAGAAGACGATAAAACCATAAAATGCCTTTCACATGTTCTTGCCTTTACTGTAATATTGTCCATGAGTATCTTTCTTTTATGGAATTATTACTTAAGTAGATCTGCAAAGACTGAAGGATTAGACTACTGATGGGCAAAGACTGTAGGATTAGCCTTAGACTACTGATGGGCAAAGACTGTAGGATTAGACTACTGATGGGCAAAGACTGTAGGATTAGACTACTGATGGGCAAAGACTGTAGGATTAGACTACAAATGGAAGCACTCCTAGATTTGTCTCCTATCAGAACAGTTACGTATTTGGGAAATACCAAAACAGTAGATAGTAGTAGTAGTTTTGTATGGCGACTTATGCCACAGATATTAATTAGATAACCAATTTTGATTATACGATTGATACCTAATTGAATAGCTTAATGTTAGAAAATGTTTTCAACAAAACATTTTTTCATCATAATACTTTGCAGTCAAACAAATCACTATTCTCTGGTCAAATGCTTTGTTTACTTGAGTAAATCTGCTATTTCCGGGTATATTGACTTTTTGAAATTAAAACATTAGTTGTTTTTTGGTACGAATGTTTTTTCTATAAATTACAAAAAAAATATTAAAACTTTTATGAAAAGACCAATGGAAGATGAAAATGGTGACAATGCAAACACTTTCAGTAAAAAGTTAGCATATGCATACAATTATGCTACAGTACAATTTCTACCTCAGAATAAAAATTAAATAGATATTTTCTTAAAAGTTTGAAATGGATGCTTAAATTCTAGAGCTGATGTCCACGAATCGTGTTTATCGTACTGCACACTTTTACTGCCCTTGGCTAACAGCGAACATGAAAACACATAGTCTACAACAAGACAAGCACCTGTTACGGGTGTTACAATTGTGGGATAAGGACATTGCTATATGGAGGGCTAGGTGCCCAAATTACTGCTGGGTCAACAGGTGGATTTTCCAGTCCCAGAAAAAAAACCTCATTAATTAAGGGGATCAAATCTAGGACCTACAGCACATAGTTTGGCACTCTACCAACTGAGCTAATGCTTTTACAAGTTTTGCACACTTCAATTCCGAGAGTCTAAATAAAATAGTTTTAAAACATTATTAATTATCCCCAAAAAAATGTTTAAACTAAAAAAAAAAACCCCAGAAAATTAAAGAAAAATAGCACACAAAGAGGATAAAAATGGAATGTAAGTTGTGGATGTGTCCACATTTGAAAGTGAGGGGCAAGTACAAACAAAAATGTCATTACCACAGATACAATGAGAGGAATGTGTTGAAGTTTGATTTAGAGCGGTAAAGAAAAATAAAGAGCTCAGTTTTTGATAAAAAATATATGTTTGTAAAATATTGTAAGATAAATGATATTCATTAATTAATATTATGTTTCATCAATATCTGTCTGCGTCAGCGCCGGGATTATCCACTCCTTGTTTGGTCATATGGTAGCTATTGTCTGGCATAAGATAGGACTTGCCATCGTTTGGAATCCAGTCTTTTGTAGGCTTAAACATGAATTCTAGTCTCTGGATTGAACAAGTAAAAAGAAAAAAATTAAATTTCAGATGATATAATAATAATAATAGTAAAAAAAATTAATAATAATAATTATGATAAAAATGATAATAATAATAATAATAATAATAGTGCAGTAAAGCAAAGCTAGCTGTGGACAAATTTAATCATAATAATGTTAATGGTAATAATAAAAATGATAGTAAATATCTAATAATTTTTTATAACAATGATATTGAAAATAATAATGATAAAGATAAATGAGAATAATAATAAATAGCCTAACACCTGCCCTATAGTGCTCTATTACAATGTAAAACAGACTAAGCTCTTCATAATTTCGATAGGGTTTTATACATAAGATAGAATATGAAAACAATGACTTAAGATCAAAAGAAAAAGTTACAACGTAAAATTGTGATATTTCATAATATTAACAATAATAATAATTCCTGTATATAGCGCTGTCGCCTTCCATTTGAAAAGTGCTCAGGGGCGCTTAAAAGTTAAAATGAAGGCTTATATAGCGCTGATATCCACGAGTGCTCATAACGCTTTACACTTTTTACTTTCCCCGGCCAACAGCAAACATTGAAACACATAGGACCAGACAAGCACCTGTTAGGCGAGTTACATTTTGTTTGTGGGACAAAGACACTGCTGTATGGAGGGCCAGTTTGAAAAAAGAGTTGACAGTGTCCCTGAAAACCTGACATGCCTTGGTAAAAAGTTTTGAAATGTGGGAGTCAAAAAAATCTAATGATCCTTCACCATTATTGCATGTCATTTTAAGTTGAGAAGAAAATGTTTTTCAACAAACGGGTTGAAGGTTGAACATTTCTTGAGGTATCAACACACGTATTATGTTGCTTTTGGTCCACACAGGATGAACACCATTCAGGATTTTCTACATGAAAGAGCGAATTCAACTTTTTTTTTCCTTCTATTTAACAGGTGGTCAAGGCAATTGGTGCCAGGAGAGGAATTATTGAAATTATTCAAAGCAAATTTTCTTAACCTGTTCACAGCGAGGTCTAATTCTAACCCTACTGAAATATGTAAAATCTTGAAAATATACGCGTTCTTATACCAGATAAATCAGATTTCAGTGAACTGACATATGCCAAAAGCCTGTCAGTTCACTGAAATCTGATTTATCTGGTATAAGAACAGGCAAGTCTTAAAGGTTTTGGTGTCTTTTTTAGCAGTGAAAGGGTTAAGGATTAATGAAGGGTCTGCATTATTTTGTAAAGTTTGGAGACATACACTTTGTGTTAACCATTTCACTGCTAAGGTTATTTCTTTAAGCTGCTGACTAGATATCAAAATCTTCAAGATTTCAGATAAATAGGATTTCATTCGACTGGGATAAATATGTTAGTCCACTGAATTCTTATTTATCTGGTAAGATTACCAGTTATTTTTTCAAGATTTTGCATATTCTGTTTGGTTAGAATTGGAGCCCGCAGTGAAAGTGTTAAGATACAAGGGTGTGTAGACAATAGTTTGGTATAAAGAGTGTTAAGTGTTATAAGTTTGGCAATATGTATGCTTGCTACCAATCGATGGATTCTGCTGATACTATGTCTGATTTCTACAGGCATACATTTGATCAAATGATTATTTTGATATTACTTAGATTGATCCATCTGTCAAAACATCCGGTGAGGTGAAGCATGCATAGATCCTCCTCCACAGACTCTCACTCTAATCTTACATCCAATAGTGATAAAATGAGACAGTAGAGGAAAAGACTACTGTGTAAGGGATAAATCACCCTTTTAGCGCTAAGGTTATGACTTTCTCAAACTACTAGCAGCTACGTATATCAAAATCTTCAATATTGGTCTGTTCTTATACCAGATAAATCAGATTTCAGTGAACTGAACTGAATTTCAGGCTTTTTGGTATATCAGTTCGGTTAGAATCAGTAGATCCCGCTTGTAAAAAGTTACCTCAGCCCGTGTGGGTAGAGAAAGGGAGGCAACCAGTCGTCTGATGAACCACAGTGGTACCGGCAGCAAGGCGATGGTGAGGAGCACCCAGCCAATGATCTGGGCAAACTGCTCATACTCCTCCTTTGAGTCGTACTGAGGGCTCTCGTATTTCACCATGCGGTAAATAGTCAGACTCTGGAGGAAGGAAAGAAAAAACCCCCAACAATCATTTCTCCAACGCTTTCTTTGTGGATCAGATAAGATAAGATAAGATAAGATAAGTTTATTGATCCCTCAACGGGGAAATTATTTTACAATGTTGCATACAGAAGCTTTGAAAGTTTTTGCCACAGCTTTGTTCAAGTAGATGGAATGCTTGTTGTTTGATAAAAATATATCCAGAAGTAAAGACAGTCCTTAAAAAGCCTACAGACCATTAGGACCAGTGCTTATCCCAGTATCTGAAGCTGAAAGTAGTAATTACTGTTACCCTATGGATAGGATGCTAGTCAATAGCAGATTACTTGCTCATCGCCACTGATGGGGTACAGTATTACCCAGCTTTTATACCTGTTTGAGTTTAGGCAAATGGAGTAAATTTCTGTTCCCCAAAGAAATATCAAAGTGCAGTTGGTAGAAAGTAATAAAAAACCCAGAAAATATGCATAGAATGGTAAAAATATCCACATTATCATGGTAAAAGGAAATAGACAAATCATACATTGTAGAGAGAAAACCTTGAGCTCCTAAAGAACAGACTTACTCCAATGAGAATTGGGGCAGAGAAAGTCCAGCAGAAGACCCAATAAGGCCAGCCATGAGGTCGGGAGCCCAGCATGTACTCAATGTCCTTCATGAAACGCATCACACCTGAAACACCAGCAAAAAAAGACGGGGAGTTAAAAGACTGGGTTTCCAAATGGCGAAGACAAGAAGGATGGTTGATAGGCCCGTAGTTAAGGACAAAGACAAAACAGGACACACATGAAAAGTGACGTTTCGGCCCTAGGCCTTCATCAGGACAAAGACAACAATAATTACAAAAAGAACATACAAAATGCAAATAAGACAGTGACAAAAGTGACAAAAATGAAAAAAAATATGAAAAAAGGGAAAAACTTGGCCAAATCCTGAAGCAACGGGATAGATCCATGGAGCCGAGGGCTGGAAGATTAATGGTATGTATGTGTTGTGTATGTACACGTGTGTGTATAAATGTGTATGTGTATGTATGTAGGTAGAGGTGTGTGTGTGTGTGTGTATGTGTGTGTGTGTGTGTGTGCGTGTGTGTGTGGTTTCCAAAGACTTGGTAAGCAGGGTTTTCTTTTTTCGGGTAACCCCCTTGTAAACTCCCCAGTATTCATATATTAGAATTGTAAAATAAACCCTGATATGATAAAACTATATTAGATAACCTCACATTAGATGTTTGAACGGCCTGTTTTTACACAAACAAAACAAGCTACTATGGCGCGATTCTCTGATCTACAGTCTATACTTAAAAAATACAGGCCGAGGTTTGATCAGCCGTAATTTAGGCGAGAACGCAAAGCACGAAGCTCTGAACTAGACATGAGTGGTTTGATCAGTCCTTTTCGAAAAATGGCACCTCAGAGGTTTGATCAGCCCTTCGTCGATATGTGTAGTACTGGTACGCATTCTATTGATGACAAGTAGTGTAAAAATCATCAAACGCCATACGGGATGAATAATCTAATATAAAATTGAAAGGATAAGAAATTGATATACCGTGTTTCCAATTAAGAATTTGCTTACCATAAACCCACATGACAGAGACGACCTCGAAAAAGGACAAGAAAAGCACAGAGAAATCAGCGCCGTAGTGATCCATGATTGTGACCACGTAATCACCTCCCTGAAACACACAAACAAAAGATGATAAACATTAGATTCAAAAACCATAACTCATTCATAGTTAATGTGGACTATATAGGCGTGAGTGGTCACAAGGCTGCGATAACACACAAAGTCTCCTGTCAAACATGAACTGCTGTAGACACCTCGTTAGTGGGGAGCCCCAAACTGTTCAGTTAAAAAAAAAAGAAAAAAAACCCCAACAAAAAAAGTCACAATCACGAACATTGTTCCCTTGGGTAAGGCATTTTACTCCACTTCCCTAAATTGTGCCTGATGCCTCAGGTGCCCTAGTCTCCCTTTGGGATAGGACCAAATGACCAAGGGAAATAAATCATGCACTCCTTTGAGTCGTACCCGAAATCTAAGCATAAAAAAAAGCACACACAGTATAAGATACACAATAGTTATTTTACATCAAAAAAGGATGACAAAAAGGATTGAGATTCTAAATATCTAATAGGTTTCAAATTAGCCCACCTTAATACCTGCTCTTATTGTTTTTAGATGAACACAAACATTCATTTACCTTACACCAGATGGGAAAATAAGGTAGGCATATAGGCTTAAATAATAATAATAAATAATATTATTACATAGATTTATAGAGCGCCTTTTCTCCCAAAAGCTCAAAGAGCTCAAACATCATTCATGCATAGCTTTCTTTATAGCAAGAATCACACAACTAAATCTTACTCGATTCAAGCTCCACCAAATAAACAGTTTGAACAGTTTGAACTGTTTAGTTTGACCACTATAAAAATTAACAATATTCATTCCGAAGCCGAAGTTGAGCTAAATTTAGAACTTAGATACGCTCGCGTCAAGAAATCTACCAGTTGAGAAGACAGCAGGCAGGTACTTGAGTAAAAGGAGAGGGGATTGCTAGGCCAGTGGTTATCAAAGGTGAAACAAAGGGAGTGATTAACAGGCCAGTATAGTGGGACAAAGACAAAGCAAGACAAACTTGCCTGTTAACCCCTCCCTTTGTTTCACAGCAGGCAGGTACTTACGGGGCAGGTGCAGGGCAGGGCCAGGAAGAAGCAGATGATGCCCATCCCCACACTTAGAAAACTTTTGTACTTCCTCAGCTTGGGGATCTCGTCCTGAAGGCACGTCATGATGGTCTCCATCAGACCAAACTGGCAGGAAAACAGGGCAGAAAGGATAACAATGATGATAACAATAATAATGATAATATAAATAATGATGATAATGATGATAGTAATAACGATACAATGAATTTTTTTAGAATGAAAATAGATGATGATATTGCTACTACTCTACTATTACCACTATTACCACGACTTTTGAATAACAGTATCAATGACGATGATAATAATATTGAAAACAATTTTAATGATGATGACAATAATAAGTATTATCATAATAATGATCATTATGTCCAACATTAATAATAATAACACCAATGGTAGCAGTGGAAAAGATAATATTATAAAGTGCCTTTCCAGAGAAGCTCAAATTATTTTAATATAAAACTTTTAAAATGATATTGTGTAGTAATAACACTTGTTCACAATGGACGCCGTATCCTGTGCTTAGTACAGAGCCCAGCGGAGTCTTTGCGGTTTGAGCTTTGACCAGACTCACCTCAGAGTCAAGTCCCAGGGTGAACAGCATGAAGAAGAAGAGGATGGACCACAGCTGGTTTGGCGGAAGGTTGGACAAGGCCTCGGGGTACACCACAAAAGCCAGACCATAACCTGTACGGACAGTCACACATTATCGTTATCATCAACGTCGAAGCCATTATCATCAGTCATTGTTTGAAAAAGAAATTTAACTGAAAATAAGGATATCTTTCATTGTATCGAAGTAAGAGGGAGTGACATCATTAAGGGACAAGAAACTTAAAAACATAATGGTGAAAGTGGGCGTGTTTTGTTTGTTTGTGGGTTTAGTCTATTGGTTACTTTTGAGCGCCACATCAAACATGGTCATAAAGGCTTGGATGGTTGGATGGTTGAATAGTTGGATGATTGAATGGTTGGATAGTTGGATTGTTGGATAGGGCCCCTCAGTTAGACCTCGACCCAACCGAGTCATGGAAACAAGAATGGGACAGCACCACCCCAAAGGGATCAGCGGACTATCGGACACCGCTCAGGGACCGGTTTCGACTCTCAGTCCAGAGCCGTATGGGTGACGGCTAATAGACTGCGTACCAGAAGCACGTTAACGCAGGCTACACTACACAAGTGGGGGCGAGCTGACGCCCCGACGTGCAGGAAGTTTAAAATCCACCCCCAGACGGTGGAGCATCTGGTTGAACGGAGCCCGGTAACGAAGCTAGTCGGCGGCTTCCAGTCGGTTCAGGCCTGTAACAACGCTTTCCATGATTGGGCGAACAGTGGATTGGGGGTGGCATAAATCACCGCACGAAACTGCTGCTGGATTGATAGATGGTTGGATGGTTGAATGGTTGGCTGGTTGGATGGTTGGATGGTTGGATGGTTGGATTATTGGATGGTTAGATGATTGGATAGTTGGATTGTTGGATAGTTGGATGGTTGGATAGTTGGTTGGATAGTTGGATGGTTGGATGTTGGATGATTGGATGATTGGATGGTTGGATAGTTGGATTGTTGGATGATTGGATGGTTGGATGGTTGGATAGTTGGATGGTTGGATTGTTGGATGATTGGATGGTTGGATGGTTGGATGGTTGGATTGTTGGATGATTGGATGATTGGATAGTTAGATGGTTGGATGGTTGGATAATTGGATTGTTGGATGATTGGATAGTTGGATGGTTGGATAGTTAGTTAGATGGTTGGATGGTGGGATGGTTGGATGGTTGGATGGTTGGTAAGGTTGGATGATTTTAGTCGGTTGATATTGATAGCACTTTTGCAGGGCAATTTAGGCTGTATCATATGCAGAGCTCTCTAGACAAAACGGAGATAAATGTAAGGCTTCAATCTCAGTCGCAGTATAAAGACATGGTGCAAACCCGCCTTAGCACTGTTCCCATAATGCAGAGACGCCTGGCTGAATAGCTGCAGAAAATGCTGATTCTGATTTCTTAAGTACAACTCTGAAGGGGTTCGAACCCATGACCTTCTGGTTCTGAGGTGCATGTACATGCTCATACAAAGTGGCATTGGGGTAAGTATGAGCAAGTAGTAGTAAGTCCTTTAGAGCTTTATGGCCCGTGGACCCGAAGCTTATCCCGGTTTTTGTAGCATGAAGCGGACAAATGACAATGGTTGCCACTCTCTGGAGAGGACGCTCACTGGTCTATTGCAGATTACTTTCCCCAACCCAAATTGTGGATAGGTACCCATTTTACACCTGGGTGGGGTGAGACAATTGCAGAGATGCCAAACCAAAATTTGCCAAAGAAGAATTTCTGACACAAGTCACAGGAATTTCCCAAAGAGGAATGTTAGCGTACAAAACGTGTACCCTACTTACGAAAGGTGAAATATCCGTAACAAAATGCAATGAAATAAACTCTGTAGCAAGACTACAAGGCTTAAATAATGATTTTTACTGTGCAAGAAGCTCAAACATAACCGTAATTTCTTGTCAGAATTTCTCGACAATGGGAGGAAAGAGGAATTTTTTGCTCGAAAGAAGAATTTTTTCGTCTCAAATAGGAATTTTGGCATCTCTGCAATTGGAATAAATTTCCTAGGCCAAGGAAAAACCTAAGTGCCACTGGTAGGAATCGAACCCGGAGCCCCCGGGTTCTGTGATGCATAGCTACCAGTTCAACCACAGCGCCTCCAAGTAAGAGCAAGAAGATATATTAACTTCAAAAGAACCGACTTGGACCATGCCAGGGACATTTTACACAGCAGAGATGATAAGGGGGGAAAAGGGAACATAAAATAGGTGATGGATGGTGTCTTGATTTAATTATTTGAGGTAGTGAGACCTCGCCACTGCCTGCTCACCTCCTTTGGCCACTTTGTCTACCGTGGTGCCGACATCCTTGGCCATGCCACCAAACGTGGTGAAGACCACGAAGCCTGCGATCACGCTGGTGACCAGATCCATCACACTGATAAACAAAGCATCGCTGGGGAAGCAAAAAGTACCGGTTGAAATCTTCACAAGATGATGATATTGCTACTACTCTACTACTATCAACATTGCTGCATATTCCATGAGAGAAGGATAAATTCCTAAAAACTCTTCCTTTGCACGCATTAGGAAATGAGATCTTATAGAAGTCTGCTTGATGTAATAAAAATCTCTGCAATAAAATTAGATTATTCTATATATAGCCAGTGCAAAGTTAATTTACCGCAGTAGTCAGTGAAAAAAAATTATGAGGTTTTTTTTTGCTCACTAGTAGACTTGGTTCTTGAATTTGTTGTAGCTGCCAAACATGATGATTCCACCAAAGGACACACTGAGTGAGAAGAACATCTGGCCGGCGGCTGCCACCCATACCTGAAACACACACACAAACACACACACAGTAGTCGTAAGTCCTCTAGCCTTATGGCCCGTGGACTCGGGAGCTTATCTCGGTTTTTGTTGCGTGAAGCGGACAAATAACAAATGGTTGCCACCCTCTAGATAGGACGCTCGCTGGTCTATCGCAGATTACTTTCCCCAACCCAAATTGTGGATTGATACCCATTTTACACATGGGTGGGGTGAGGCAATTGGAGTAAATTTTCTTGCCCAAGGAAAAACCAAAGTGCCCCTGGTAGGAATCGAATTCGGAGCCCCCGGGTTCTGTGCTGTGTCGCTATCAGTTAGGCCACCGCGCCTTTACACGCACACGCAAACACACATCTATTCATTTTAACAAATACATATCTATTCTACAATGACTACATTTAACAATGCATTATTTATACCTAATACAACTGGGATGACAACTGTAAACATAATTTCCCTTTGGGGCAAATAAAGTTTATATTATTATTATTATCATTATGTAATCAACGTGATAACTATTATATGTAAGTATTGAAGCATTGCTGATAAAAAAAACAACCCAAAAGCCAAGGAAAGAAGAAAACCTAGGAAATGAAAGAGTAAGCAGAGATGGATTTCAATCAGCACCAGTGATCTATGGGGATTAATTTATCGAAGTGGTCAGTCAAACAAAATGTTAATATAAACATACAGTGTGTAGTTACAGTTTAATCTGGGCTTTGAGGGATGTTTCTCTTTGTGTGTAGATAAACATGTTCTCGGATCAACCAATCAGTGATCTTTTTATTGTGTGAGTTATTTCCCTTCTTTCCTCTATTTTTTTCTTCTTCTCAGCTGAGAGTAGGTATGTGTTATCTCCAGTGATGATAACACAAAAAGACCAAAAAGAGGAAAATAGCTAGATTTATAGAGACAAAGAGGGAAAAAAAGAACCAAATGAAAGGTAAAGGGTAGAAAACGTCATAAAAAAAAGAGGAATTTCATCCTTTTGGAGGAAAATTTTCATCACTGGTTATTTCCCGTACCTTCACATCAAACAGCTTGTCCCATTCAGGGATGATGAAGAACTCCACCCCTTTCTCAGCACCATCGAGCAAGGAGCCTCGGATCAGCAGGATGATCAGGATGACGTAGGGGAAGGTGGCGGTGAAGTACACAACCTGGTGTCACACAGGGGGCCAACATAGATACAGCTTTTTTATAGACATAAAGTAACGTAAAGTAAGTCCTTTAGAGACTTATGGCCCATGGACCCGGAGCTTATCCCTGTTTTTGTAGCGTGAAGCTGACACATGACAATGGTTGCCATCCTCTGGATAGAACGCTGGTCTATCACAGACTACTTTCCCCAACCCAGATTGTGGATTGGTACCCATTTTACACCTGGGTGTGTTGAGGCAATTGGAAAAACCGTAGTGCTCCTGGTAGGAATCGATCCGGAGCCCTCGGGTTCTGTGCTGTGTCGCTACCAGTAAGGCCACCGTGCCTCCTATATAGATACATAACACTGACATTAATGTGTGAACCAATCAAAGACAAAAGAGTAAGACCTTAGTGTTTGGTCAGGTGGCTGTCCGACCTAGGAGACACAAAATGACGTCAGTTAAGGTAATTGTTTACGTACATTTATTGCATATGAGGAGCCAAGATGGCGGACACTTTGGTGTAATCGAATGATCGAGTCTCCCTCACTTGGCTCCCCATACGCGGTACGCACCATTAGACACCGAGAATAGAATGTCTAAGGTCTATATCTTCTAATGTCTTTGGAAGCAATAGATAGGCACAAAATTGTGTTTTGACTAACCATCGTCATTGTCAGATACCCCCACCCTTTGGATCAAGACAAAAGCAAACAGGTGATCGGCCTGCTGTGCTGATTCTTTGATGGTATTTAGGAGCAAGACTTTTTAAAACTTGTTCCTGTGAATCTACCATACATTTGTTTGGCTTCTGTGATACGTTCTCATTAAAATTCTATGAGATAGTGTCTTGACATAGATGTTATAACATGCCCATGTAATTCAAATACATACAGATTGTGTGCAATCATTTAACCCTTGCACTGCAGAGTCTGATTCTAAGCGTATTGAGTAATACACAGATAAATTAGATTTCAGTGAACTGACATATGCCAAAAGCCTGAAATTGAGGCTATTGGCATACGTTAGTTCACTGAAATCGGATTTATCCGGTATAAGAACAGGCAAATCTTGAAGATTTTAGCGTCCTTGGCATTGAAAGGGTTAGGAATAAATGGGTTGGACTTGGACCTACTTTCCCAGAGCTTTTAATTCCTTTGATGAGGCAAAAGACGACCACAATCCACGAGAGGAGCAGGCAGAGGGTTAACTTCCATAGAGGCCCTCCAATATCGTCAGGGTGAACACTCTCAGAACGCTGGATTACCTCCTTGCTGTGTGAATGGAGAACAATGTATGGGATTAGAATGATTCAAGACATTGAGTGATTGAAGAATTAGACAAACCTGAGATCATATGCAGCGCAGGGACGAGACAAAGCAAAAAAAAAAAAAAAGCAGAAAAATGGAGAAACGGAAAAACAGAAAATTGACCAAAGCAGGGTTCGAACCCGGGACCCAGGTACGGTACCCTTTGCCCATGAAAGTTTCTACATTATTAGTCTCAATAATTTTGCCCCCACTCTATTACAAAGACATTAGAGTCTTTGCTGTATTATTATCTATGAGATGAAATAAAAATGGAGATTATAGTGGTGCTTTTAAAGTTGAGCACTTTTAGCTAGAATACATATCATAGACTAGATATAGATAGCACTTACTAAAAGTACAATTCTGGCGCAGTTGTATATTTGGTGCAGTTGAAAGACAAATTTTCATCAATTGCTTTTTCTCCGGAGCAGGTACAGTTTATGATGCTGGTGTTGGTGCATTCGGGTAGGGCATTTTTTCGGTCACTGAGGCAATTGAATTTTGCCCATTCCTGAGGGAAAACAATGAACGTGAAGGTACTAGGATTCATATCATAGAAAAAAATGATTGTGATCTTTATCTAATCTAGCAATGATATTGATTTTATTACAACTCGGTTGGGATAGACGGAGCGCAGGATCATCATCCAGACCCGAAGCTAAGTTTTGTTTATTTTGTTATTTTGTTTGACCTGATGAAGACCTTTGGTCGAAACGTCGCTTTTCTGTCTGTCTTGCTTTGTCTTTGTCCCACCATACTAGCCTGCTAATCACTCCCTGTGTTTCAAATTTGATTGGTTGGTTGGTTTGATTGGTTGCTTCGTTGGTTGGTTGGTTGGTTGATACTTTAAAAATATACGACTTAGGGTCATATCAAAGGGAGAGCTATCTATCTAAACTAGTTAATCCTTTCACAGCGAGGTCTGATTCTAACCTAACAGAAATTATGCAATATCTTGAAAATGTACGTGTTCTTATACGATATAAATCAGATTTCAGTGAACTGTCATATGTCAGTTCACTGAAATCTGATTTATCTAGTACAAGAACAGGCAAGTCTTGGAGATTTTTGTGGTCATAGCAGTGAAAGGGTTAAAGTGCTGCCACACAGAGCGAGATAAACGGAGATTTGACTCAAATATCTCAGCCAATCACAGTAATACATGCTGACACTGGGCTAACCAGTCCCTTTCAATGTTCCCATGTTAGTCTTGCTTTGTCTTTGTCTTACTATACTGGCCTGTTAATCACTCCCTTTGATTCACCTTTGATAACCACTGGCCTAGCGATCCCCTCTCTTTTAACACGTTCCCATAACGCCGAGCGCCTGACAAGAACGCTGCAAAACAAATGTAGATTTTCATGTCTCACAATGACGCAGCGGAGCTGAGGTTCGAACAACCGACCAACTGGTTCTGAGGCGGGCACACCACATTGATTTAAAGAGGAGGCTTATATAGCGCTGATATCAACGAGTGCTCATCGCACTTTGCACTTTTTACTTTCCCCGGCCAACAGCAAACATTGAAACACACAGGACAAGACTAGCGCCTGTTAGGTTAGGTGTGTTACAATTTGTTTCCGGGATAAAGACACTGCTGTATGGAGGGCCAGGTACCCATTTTACTGCTGGGTCGACAGTGGGGTTTTCTGGTCCAGGAAAAA
>JAUEKZ010136730.1:0-28281 GCA_031471865.1 Melibe leonina | reverse complement strand
ATGTATATTGTTTAGTTGTTTTGATGTAAACACCGTTTTTTGGCTTCATTGCCTATCAAAGAATTAAACTGTAAACTGTTAACCTATCACTATCATCTTACCCCTGGGCGCTGATTTGTCTTTAGCAGTTGCAAGCGCCCTGAGACTAAATGAACAGTCAATGCTGTTTGTTGACTGTTCGTGTAATATGTAGTATTTAACGCCAGAAAGGTGCGAAATGACTTGACAAACGAAAATAAAGACGAAGACAGACCGACCGACATTGTAGGTGCAGAAGTGTTCACAGTGATTTTGCAATGCCTGCCACTACCATCGGTGGACAAGAACCCAACCCCCGCCCCGCGAGGCATGGGTTTGTTGATTGATCATTGATTGATAAGGATAACGAAGGGGGAGTTGAATTCGAAACTGCGACCTGCAAAGCCACCCATGACGTGGACATTGGGCATGCATTGGTAAATTTATTAACTTTCAAGTGTCTTCCTGTTCCACACTGACCACGCAAGTTCTTCTATTTCTACTATTTCCCATGTTGAGCGTCAGGGTTTCTCTCTCCCCGCGTGGAATCAGAATTAAACTTCTTTGTTGCGATTGGACATGTAGGTCATAGCGTCCTCGACAGTAGCTTAGTAGGTGGGCCTAAAAGATACGCCTGTATCGTGCAACTAACCGCTGAGCTGTAAAATTGCAAGGCGACATTTCGCCCGCGTTTATCATTACGGTGTTGTGTCTGTGTGTTGTTGTGGTAGTAGTACTATAGTACTAGTCGTGTAGGTGACCGATGGTTCATTATCATCAGATGCACGTCCTACTTTCTGGGGAGATAGCTACATAATCATAGCTTGATATACAATGTATTAGTATAAGTACGCGGGTAGACATGCCACACTTACGGTCAATAATGACTTTGTTGTAATTGTAATGTCTGTGTCAGTGCCTGCCAAAGCAAGCACACACTGTTGTACTGCTGTACGATTACCTGTACTGAGCGACACAAGCCAACTTTATTTGAATGACAGTCTTGCTCGAAAGATTGTTCAACTCTCTTGCTACACGCAAGGCCAGGCATTCGGCTCAAAGATATCGTACAAGTGCCCTTGTTACATGTAATTCCGTCGGGGCTGAATTTTCGGTCATGAATCCCTGATAAAAAAAAACAACCTACAACGTTCTATGGTATTAATGGCATGCGTCACTGGTCATTCAGAACGCGATCAAAATGGTTGGGGGACAAAGAAGATGCACTGGGATGAAGACATATTCAGTAATATCATTATTTCAATTAGTTCCCTTGTACGTGTAATTCATAGAGTCATTAAGTATCTAATTTTAATCATGTCTTTAATATTTTTTTTATGATTAATGTCTAAATGATGTGCACACATTACTTAGTTACTAGCTCATTTCAGGTGATTCCTCCCCAAGTCTTCCTGTCTGAATCGCTCCCTATTGTGTTGTAGTTGAGTTAGGGTTTACTAAGAAGTACATTGTACATGTACAGAAGAACTCGGATACAGTGGGATTTTCGGGACCAGAAGAAAAATCCAGCGGTAGACATGTTCCCGCGCAATAGATCTTCAAAGGATATAGATAAGTACCGACATTTTTCACTACCGTATGATATATATACATATGTACATTATATAAAGCAAGATAATCTCCTTTTCATACGCATTACATCATCCATCATTACACCGGATACGTTCATGTACTGTATAATATAAACTGAAACTTGCTCCATTTGCCCGGTTTTTTTCTTCTTTTGAAATACATTGGGCTTAAGTTTAATCCTAAAATTTCATTATGGTGTCCTCGTCCTAAAATCGGCCCTTTAATACCGACTTTTAGTCATTTTAGTTAGGCAAGCGCAGACAACTACATGTAATTTGATCACACACTATTCATCAGTGTCACCACTTGGAACGACTAGATTTGATATTGTAGTAAAATAGACCTCGGTCGTTGCCTATCACAACGGATGAAGCGCCCTCATCTTTTCTGAGTGATCTGAACTAACATACAGTACGTACATGTACTGTACATTCCCTTCTCTCGTGACCCCGCGGACTAGTTTGCTGTCTTGTTGACGCGGAGAGAGTAGTCTCACTTTCACTTTTATTCTTATGGCTTCCGGATTTGCCTGATAAATTCAATGTTTTCAACAACGTTTGCACACTCGATTTTACTTATTGACTCTGGTGCAGAAATAATGAAAAAACAATCACCGCGTTTTATTCTTCCACTCCAGTTCATTCAATTCAATCACTCATGACTATAACTGCCCTGTTATATCCACGCATATCTTATAGAGTTTGCTTTTTTTTAAGGGACGAGAGTAAGGTCCCGTTGTCTAGGTGATCCCGCTGTCGCCGAAGCCTTTATAAATTAGCTCTACTGTACATGTAACGTAGCAGATGTAACCGACAACTTTGAAATGCACATTTAAAAAATAAGTATATACACTGTTAAGCTCAGTCAGTCTGTTTCATACATGTAGTTCGAAGAAGAATAAGTAGTGTGCTATACTTTTACAGCAATGTTAATTTTAAAGGGTGATAGTGATAAACATGCAACAACCAACACTGCTGCTTCTATTACGATACAAGTTAAGTAAAGTAGAAAATACTGGGATTCGTGGGAAAAATCTTATGTGTTATCATGTACGTACTCCTGCTTGGCTGGGTGGCGACATGGTGGCAACAGCTCTCGCGGTATTTAGCATTGAATTTGTGATGCAAATTCCCCATGCCATGGACCCAGGGTAAGAGTAAGAGAAATTATAAAAAGTGAACTCGACAGATCAGTTCATAACGGTTGAATTGATGTGGTGTGTGGTTGGGTGTATGTGTGTGTGGTTGGGTGTGAGTGTGTGGCGGGAGAGGAAAGGGGGTGGGTGCCGGGTGGGCGGATACGTGATGGTTGGTTATTGTTGCCCTTTTTAACGCGTTTTATGTCAGAGCAAAAGTTTACGTGGTGTCCAGTGTCATACACAGATAAAGGAAGGGCTCACTTGAATACATTTACCTCAGTCACATATACCCCCACTGGGTCAATCAGTCTTACTCTTACCCCTATCCCCACACTTTCGAGCAAGTATCTGACGAAACCGCTCATAAAATGCTGAGTTTCACATAATAGGTATGACCCGGCTGGCTGGGAGTCAAACCCCCGACCTATCGGTTCCAGGTCGGACGCTCTATGTCTAGTGTATGTACAAATCCAGCTACAGCACCGGTCCAGTGGTTACATATGACGATGAATGTGTCATCTATGGTGTCATGTGAGTGTGAGAGAATGTGCGTGCGTCCACCATGTGTAGTAACGAATCGAGCAATGTGCGTACGTTATCTGTATTAGCCAACGAATGTTACATGATTATGGTTTCAAACCGTCACGTGCGTCACATACTATTTGGGCAATGTACATGTGCTGACTCAGGCAATGAGAGGATTGAGAAGATAGGGAAAAAAACAAAAAACTGACACCCCTTCACTACTGGGTTTTGAAAAGACAGGAAAGAGTCTGTTACTGTTACTTTTTAAAACTCAACTTGTACAATGTCATCGGGAGGACGGTTCCTCCATTGAGCTCTCCACACGGTCTGCCGGTTGACTCTGGGGGACACATTTGGTATAATTCCAGTTATTTCCCTTCAAACAAAGTACATCTACACAATAACCAGTAGATGACTTTCGTCCCGTCAGCCTATCCCTGTCACTGTCACTTGCCAGTCACGTGAACTCAAGTGTCTTTCACACTGAAGGGAGTTAGTTCCAATCCCCTCGCTAGGCGCCAAAAAAAAATGTCGGTCCCTGCCCACAAACGGCGTATTCTTTCTAAAAAAAATTTTTTTTAAAGTATTTCTTAGGATAAAGTATGGTAGAGGTTAAAATATGCGCACCCTTGTATGAAGACCATTCTCAAGAGTCCTTGTGGGCGAAATAGGCAAATTATGCATTGCAGCAGCATCCTTCCGCCCTCTTTCCACTCTTTCTTTTTGTGTCTCTGTGTGTGGGTATCTCTCTCTATCTCTCTCTCTCTCATTGCTCACATACCTTTCACATTCACCTTCAAAAGTCCCAAAGGACTCATGGGACCAAGGGACTTACGGGATCAGCAGGAGTCTGACGCACCACGGTATTTAACTAACCGAATTATGATTTACAGTACAATACCTCTACCAGAAGGGTCGATTAAAAGGTTTAGCAAGATTTCATCCAGTGGGCTATTCTTACTATTCAATTTGAATAGGCAAAAACTATAAATAATCCAAACTGAGCTGTGTGACAAAGTATGGGTTGGAGTTTACAAGACAAATCAGTGTGTAAGTGAATGGTATATTGTGGTGTGGTTTATGCCTGTTTGTTGAATGTTTTAGGGTACTTCTAGCAACTCAGATTTAAAAAAGGGCATCGTTGTTATTTATTGAGAGTTTTAATGCTCTTTCAACTGCTTATGTCATATGAACACCGAGGGGCAAGTAAGATTGCCTAGTTAAAAGAATAGCAAGACAGACTCTGCCGGGGTTGGTTCACAGATCACAGAGAGATGAATTGTGAATTGCAAGGGGAACATATAATATATTGTATACACATACACGACATACACTCATGGTTTTGGGGAAAGACTACTGACACGGGACACCCATACAGAACATTCTTTATGGAATGAGACAAATCAATTGAACGGCAAAAGTTGTTTCCTAGTCCACAGTGTGTATCATATTCATATCATCATGTTTGCAGTAGAGTTTGCAGAGCATACAGGCCAAAAGTCTTAGAATTAGACGCATCATGCAAATAGAGCTTTGACAAATTCCAACCAGATTAATTCAAATACATTTAAGAACAATACGGTAAAAATACAAAAAGGCATGATTATTGAACGAGGAATCACAGCAAATCCACTAATTCAAAATTATTTATCATAATGCATATTAATAAGTTTATCATCAATTATAACCTTAAAATCGTCCAGAGATTATGTATTTTTAGATTTGTGAATTGTCCGGCGTTTTTAGTTTTTGCTATTCTATTGGTAGAGAAATCTCTCTGATAGTGATAGGCCCTATACCAGTTTTATACTGTGCAAGAGTCTTGATATTGATAGTGATGAGTATCTTGTTTACCTATTTTATCTAGAGTAGTAAAGCTCATATCTTATTAAGAAAAGAATTCACAGCTGGATTTACATGAGCAATTCCATGTACAACCATAGTCTTCTATATGTGTATAAAACTTGGCAAATTAACGCATTAACTCAGTTGGTAGAGCGTGAGACTACTGCGCTAAAGCTCCTTGGTTCGATCCCCTAATGAGCGGATTTTTTTTTATTGGACGGGAAAATCCCCATTGTTGACCTATCTGCAGTAAAATAGGCACCTGGCCCTCCACACAGCAGTGTCCTTATGCCTTACCCCACAAACAGGCGCTTGTATGATCATGTGTTTCCATGTTCACTGTTGGCCGGGAAAAGTAAAAGTAAAGGTGTGAAGTGCGATTAGCACGATTCGTGGATATCGATATCAGCGCTATATAAGCATCCACCTTTCTTTTCAATTAAGGACCGATAATGTGTAGATCATGTGCAGAGAGTGTCTCTTCCTGTCACCCTGCTCTCATGTGACACAGCTGGTGGTTGTGGTGCTGACTGTGTTTGTGATTACGATGATAATTCTAATTAATGATGATGATAATCATCTGTTGCCTTTATCACCACAATCATCATTACCATTGTCGTAAGCGTCATAACTTTTCATTATCTACAATGAATGGCTACCAATTTAACCCTTGCAAAACGCAGGACAGGGTAGATGTGAAAAGTACGTAGGGCCTACCTTAGGCGATTGTTTGAGTCGAAAGACAAAAAGCAATGGATCTAAATGAGAGACCCCTCCATCCAAATACCTATAATGTGATAGTGATGGGGTGACCCCTTGTGATTGAGGAGAAAACATCAAGGTTCATTAGTATAAATAAAGATTATTCCGATTTAGTCGCCCAATAAGTCAAAGAGGAGAAATCCTATTACTCCTACTCCTTAACCAGTGGGGATTCAAATAAGGTCCATCCACACGCACCCTGCCAATCACATTTCACAGAGAGATCATTTGTAATCAACAAATTTAAAGAAGAAAAAAAATTCCCGAACCACAGAGACAGATGCGTTATGGTCTACACGATATTCCAAATCGCCTTTGGTGTACTAAAGCAAAGTCATCCTACATAGCAAGTGACCATGTAGTTTAACTTAGTTTAAGCTTTTGTTTTGCTTTCCACCCTGTTATAACCCATCAAGCAGTCTTATACTTTATACCCTATCATGTAGTGTCGGGGCCTAACTCTATGCCTGGTTACAAGCAATGATACATGATATACTCCGCATCCACAACCGGTCACAGAGCCAGGACAGAAACTTGGATCAAGACAAAAGCAAGCTGGTGATCAACCCACTGTGTTGTCTTTGACAGCGTTTAGAAATGAGACATATATTCCTCTGAATAAGCCACACACCATTTTCGTCTCATCATTATTCATCAATGAAAAGTTTTTGCCACATAGGGCACAGGTAGTTAAGTACCACAATATGGAGGAAGACCACAGGTCTGCAGGTAGCACCAAGACTGAGCCAACAGGATACAAAACAGCAGCATGTGTATAAGAGAGTACTGGAGAGAAAACTCAATGATAGAGAAGACACAAAAATTGAGCCAACTAGTCAATTCCATGAGCTATCTATCCACCAGCCTTCTTTGTAGAGTCTGATGGCATTCTGGAAAAATTCTTTTGGCTTTCAACCTAATGAATTAGCCACAAAATATGCTCTGTTGTTTCTGCATGAACTTCTCATTTGAATCAATAAAAAAAATCTGTGCCACTAAATGAATGTATGTACAGCTCAGATCCATACAATTTCTTACAGTTACAGACAATTCAGTCAAAAACTACAAACACATGTACTGACAAATCCAAGAGGGATGTGCTTTGGGTACCAACTGAATTTATTGTAAATCAGCCTACTGATAAAATGTTATACAAGGTATAAACATGACAAGTAAATTTTGTTCAGGCTTTTTTCATCTTGACATAAAAAGAGACAATGATTCACTTCTTATAAGGCAAAATGAATGATTTTGTAACAATATTAGGGTATCTAAAAAATAACAGAAACCATCTTGACAGCCCATTCAAGAAAGCTATCCAACTCCAACTATCATCATTAAGTGACAAACATTGTAGGTACCTACCTACTAAAGTTGGAAAATAAGATCTTCAAATAAATATTCTTCAGAAAAAATTTTAAGTAAATATTACAATCTATCTATAAATATAAAAGATGTACAAGTCACTCAACTAATCAACAGTTAATAAAACATGAATGCATAGAATAGCAGATCTATCTTAAATAAACAATGCTGATAGTCTGATAAAAGGATAGAATTTTTAAAATTGGTTTCATGAAAAAAGTGACAAACAAATTAGTAAACCAATAGGTAAATCTATACCGGTACGTACTAACATTTTTAACAATAACAATCTTTCAGTGTGCATTGGTTCAACCAATGGAATGGCACTAGGAACTGGGAGAAAAAGCTTCAGCCCCGCTCAGCGGTGACAAGGGGCTGGAATGTTGTTCGTGATGAGTTCCCACAAGTCAACATTGGCGTAGTGTCGGACCAATTTGTGGCCCACACCCAGGAAACACATCAAGAAAAGGGGCTTCAGGAAGTTGATACTCAAGTAAAAACCAGGCAGCCTGTTCACAAAAAAACACAATTGACTAAGTCTATAAACAGTTTCAGGTATTTGACCACAATACTTTCCTTGCACACATGTGTCCTTTTCAACCATCCGAATCTGAATGCTATATATAATCCCAGAGTTGAGATTTAGGTATTTACAACAAAATAACCAAAGGCAGCAGGGAATTGGATCAATAATCCCTAAAGTTGTTGTTGATTAGTTGGTGCTGGTTTAACACCCTTTTAAACACCTTTCAGGTTATATCAACGCCAGTAAGACTCTTCAGTCATGAGGCTATGATAATAAAGACTAAACTTAGTTAATCCCCCCATTCAAATTCAGACAAATTCTCATCCACAACTAGGAAAGTATATGAATATGATTGCCACGGACAGTAATACTCGGCAAAGCTGTCCAAGTCAGTCAGTTAATTGAAGAAGAGAAACAGAAAAAGATACTTACATCATTTAGCCATTGAGAAAGAAAGGACTGAGTTTTAATCTATTATTGGAAACTTTTGTTATGTAAATCCTGTATGATCTTTGATGAAATTGAGAGGCTATAACCTGAAACAGATTAAAATCTGTTTACTGTATTGATTTATTCAGCACTAGACTGAGAACATTCAACAAACCATCACAGTGTACTGTATGTCAAGATGATATATTGCCATAGATACTCTTGTACATAGGATGTATGCACATATTTCATTTATAAATCTTTAAAAAAGGGAAATCAGGACATCCTAGGGGTCAGTTGCAGTGGAGCGACACAAAGTGGGTAAGTGGTGTAGAGTGCCTTAATCAAGTTGGGCTTTGGTAACTTTATATTTTTGTAGACTGGATAGGCGGGAATTCGAATGCAAATCTTCACCCACAGACTTTCTGCCAACCCCCATCAATGCTTGACATCATTCTATTGACAGTTGTGTCAGCCGCATGACCTCTGACCCTCATGCAACAATTGTCAATGCAAAGCAATGCCACTCTTTTTCAAATATCATGGAATCATTGGTTTCATTTCTTACAAGCACTGTTTATACTTATAGTAGAACCCACGTAAAAGTCAACATTGCTGCGACTATGGAATGAAAGTAAAGAGAAAGTTGACATAAAAGATTGCAGTAGGTCTGAAGGAAAACGAAGAAAACTTATTCTTTGTACAGTACAAGGTAGTTTACTCAATAAGTTACCTCCCCCGATAAGAAGTACCAACAAAACCTGCGGTAGACATCATTCCAACATTATTTGGGAAATTCTGGGTATTTCAGATTATTATTTGGGAAATTCTGGGTATTTCAGATTATTCTTTGTGACATGTATTTATGTCACTTTGCACCCTAGTGTTGGCATACGAAAAAAAGCGGTAGAAAAAATGTTGACTTACTGGATATTGATGTAACACAGTATAGAAAAAAAAGTTGTGATTCCAGTTTAAGTCAACTTTTAAACCAAAAGTTTGGTTGAGTGCATAGACGTTGGGTTCACTCAACCATACATCATGTCATTTTCATCAATTTTAAACCCATCTCCATATTTTACAGTAGAGGGAAAGCAAAAACCAAATTGGCAAAGAAACCTGCTTCAAAATCTAACAGAGATAATCAAATATTACTAATCACAAACCTTTTCTCTGCATCTTCAACATATCCTTTAAAGTATTTATTTCTTCCATACAAAGATCCAAAGTAGCAAATAGAGGCAGGCACTGTATTGAATAAAGTAAAACAAAATTAGTTTAAAAGATAACATGTATGAAGCATAAGTATAATAATGTGTTAAACATTTCTTTTTCAGCCATATTCTCTCCATGTTTATTTGAAAAGAAGGCCTCCTTCTTGTTCAACTCTCTCCAGTAGACACTGGCCTTGCTCCTGGCTGATGTGAGTATTTGCAGGTTCCTGTCATTGCAATATCTTGTGATTGAGCATGCATTTATTGATATAGTCAAACTCTGGTATTGCATGAAAGATGAGTATGAGACCGGCAGTTTCCCCTTGTTATCATTTAGTCTTGTTATATCTGAATAGAAATTATTAATGATGATAGAAGTGATGTGTGTAGTGTAGGGGCATGTGTAACCAACACATCCATCAGTCTGCAACTTTAGGGTTTAAGAAAAGGCAGGCAAACTTGTGCAAAAAGATGTGTTCTGACTGGTAAATAGCTTGAAACGTGGATTCTGTGTGCAAGGATTATACAAACAGTCTTGATTTAGACAGGACAAATCGTTTTATGGCTTGAAAGCAAGCACCTGCACTGTAAGATCACGGTTAAAGCTGAGTTTGAGAAAATTGAATGCTGTTATAGCAAGGTCCATATTACTTACACTTAAAGAGAAAAAACAGGGATTTAATTTATCATTGTTTTTTAAAGTTCTTGTTATACCGGATAATGGACTTGACCGTACTTATTCCACACTGAAAGTTTTGCCACTCATCAAGAGTGTGCATTTAAGCGTACTGTGTAGTAAGACTGCATGCATTGATCTGGCAACTACTACTATAATTACTAAACCATATGATTGTCTATAAAGTTGTTTATTCTGTGGCAATGACCATGGAAACATGTAATTTCTTGCCACTTTCCTTTCACATGATATGATAAAAGAATCAACATGGAATCTGGATTTGCTATTTTTAAGAGAAATTGCTTGAAAATGTTCTCCTTTACAACTTCAACTAAGAAATACATGCAACTTATATTATCATTAAGATTATCAACTTATACTTTCTCTTTGGGGGAGAGAGTCCATCTATTTTTATTATGTACAGCACCAGCACTCTGTGAATACTTACCTGGATGGAAAAAGCCTGAAGCAACCCACAGACTAGCCACAGACAGGGGATAAAATTCTAGTGTGTTTTGACTGAGTGAAAAGAAGAAACATTTGAAAAAAGCTAATTCACAACTTAGAACTTTTGAATAAAAATTATATAAAATATGATAAAACTAAACTAACCAACAAACTGAAAACAGTATGTAGTTTCATTTATAAGAGTAAGAGGAGTAGCAATTTACTTTATATATATATTTGTGATAATTTAAGTAAACGAAAAAAAATTGTCTCCCCTATTCCATTAAAAATAAAATGGTTGGTTCCAACAACTTACAACCTGAATTAGATGTTTCAATATACAATAATCACCCCATTTAATAATAATATTAAAAAAAACAATCAGCCCAAAAAATTCTGCTGAGGAAATTTGATCAAACTTTGACTCACTGTGCCCTGTATGTTCGAATGAATTCTGGGGGTCCATTTAGCTCAGGGGGTTTGACGCTGTGCTTGCGCCTTGCTTCACCGACTGCTTTGGTGAATTTCACTACAATGAGAGAGGAATGTCAGAGGAAAAAAATAATGACATTGAGGATAATTCATTGTTTGAAAATCCAGGTTATTCATTATCTGGGATACTTTATTGTTTACAGGTCAATCTTTACTGAACAAAATCAAGGTATCAAGGCAGGTGCATTTGACACCTCAGCTCTATGATGGTGTCAGTGCACATTCTGACATGAAAAGAAGTTCAAGCTTCAATAGTCTATGTCTTCAAGTCAAATGAAAAGATGGTCTAAACTTGAGAAAGGAGTTGGAACTACTGAGCTGATATAATTCTCTTGTGCCTTTGGGATGTACAAACAACTAGGTACTTGACAATTAATTCTGATTACACTGACTTCTATTGTGAAGGTGATGATGATAATTAAGAAGATAATGACAATTATGGAGGTGGTATTTTATGGAACAATTGAAATGAATTTTGAATAACCCAGACGAGGTCTGAATGCTGAATTGAATTGAATTAACTGAATGAATGCACTGTGTGGTCTGTAAGTGCTGTGACTCTATATGTGATATTGTGTGTCTGTTGTGTACATTGTGAGTATCCTGTGTGCTCTGTGCAGGCTGTGTCAATTCTGTATGCAGTGGCTGTGATACATGTTGGCTGTAAACAATGTGCATGTATAGTGATTGTCCTGTACGTGTCACATACCCAGCTGGTGAACACCTGCCAGGGTTGCTAGCCCCGTAATGGCATACTTGTCCAGAAATCTGTCAGACATGGTGTATCACTGCCTAGCTCAGTGGATCTGAGGATCGGGGGGGGGGGGGGGGGGGGGGGTCAAAAAGAGTGTGCCAGATTATCTGAATATCTTTTTCTTCAAATTAATTAAGTCATAAGAACAGTATAAGCTCTGACAATTTATGGAAATTTGACAAAAATAACTCTCCCCTAATTCAACATCAACCACCCTATAACCCTCATTAAAAAAAAAGTTTACAAGTCATCCCAACAGTTCAAGTAAAAATGGAGAATGTGTTAAAAGTATGTAGTCTATGTATTTATTAAGTAAAAGATGAAAGATTTTGAAAAGATGTACTATACTAAGCTTCAAAATGAAAAACAAATAGGGTTCCAGGGTTATCCCATGGGCTATGGTCTAATTTTCCATGGCCTTCCAAAAAAAAAAAAAAGCACTAGACGTCTAAAATGGTATCAATGACCATCATGACATGATATCAAAATAGTCTTTATATTCTTCTACTTCTAATCAACTTGAATATCCCCTACGTACCAGGTAACTAGTGTAAAGACACAGCTTTGATCAAGTATTTAGATAGGTGAACAATTTTTTGTTACTCCAACAACCAAAGCTTAGGTCTAGATCTAGACGTCTAGATAGACTAGATAGATAGTCTAGTCTAGATAATAATAACATGAGCACCATCCTATCTCTGAGCCTTAGTAGTAGTAGCAGACACACTGTCTCTGGTAGTAGAGTGTCGACAAAATGTTAAAACCAGTGTTGTGCCTGGGTTAGCAAAACTGATCATGACTTGCAAAATCACACGTACATTCGTAGATGCCAATCTAGGCTACCTATCTATATAGATCTATTCTAGAGAAAAGGTCACCAAGTCACTCCACCTGTTGGTTCAATCTAAGAAGAATTCAAGTGCATTAGCGAGCATGAAAGATGACTATCTAATAAAGATACAAAAGAGACTAGGAAGGATTAGTACTAAAAAAGATGGTCAAGCAATTCATTTTTACCTTTAGTCTGGCGATGCCGGGTCCAAAGGTTTTCCTGGTTGTGGAGTGAAGTAAGAGTTCAGAAAGGTTACGCCTCCCCACTCCCCACCTGAGTTTCTTTGCAATCAAGTTAAAGGTCAAAGGTTATTTGAATCGCTGACCTTACGTGCCAAGGTCAAATGGTGGGCGTCAACCAAAACTGACAACAATAACAAAGAGACATCATTCATTGATTCATGTTCTCTGCAACAAATAAAACCTTTCTTGCAAATATTAAACATGTTTTTTTAGAAGTGAATACAAAGGAAGAAAATTTGTAACGATTTGATGAAGTGTAAAAAGGGAGGGGATCGCTAGGCCAGTGGTTATCAAAGGTGAAACAAAGGGAGTGTCTTTGATGAACTTGGCGTGTGGGTGGTGGGTGAGGATAAGGGACCGTTCACAATTGACGTCAACCAATATGGGGGGAGGGGGTGGTCTGTCAAAAGTTGACAAGGGGGGAGGGGGGTCAGTCAAAAGTTGATGTCAACTATGCTTACTACAGAGGATATATGCATTAATAAATATGTTGCATTTAAAATTGTTTTGAAGAAAGTGATATTGACAAGTATTTATTACTTCAATTTTGATTTCATAATATCTCCACAACCTTTCGACATTATAATGTCTTGGACTTGGGTTGACATCAACTTGGAGGGGGAGGGGGGGGGGGTATGACAAAAGTTGACAAGGGGGAGGGGGGGGTCAATTTTTGACAGATTTTGGTTGACGTCAATTGTGAACGGTCCCTAAGTCTAGGACCAGAAAGTGAAAGGGTAGATTTGGAGACAGTAGGGGAGGACTGTGCAGAAGAGGAGGGTTGGAGGGCATCGGAATGGGAAGTGGAGGATATGCGGAGAGCTGCCCTATTTAGAACGGAGTCAGGGTAACCTCTTTTCTTAAAAAAGAGAAGCAGTTCTCTACTGCGGTGGTGGAAATCCTCATCGGATTGACAAATACGCCGCAGTCTGAGGAGTTGAGAGAAAGGAATAACATCCCGGCAAGAACGGGGATGAGAGGAAGAGTACTGTAGATAGCTGTGGCTGTGGTCGAATCGTCGCTTTTCTGTCTGTCTTGCTTTGTCTTTGTCCCACCATACTGGCCTGTTAATCACTTCCTTTGTTTCACCTTTGATAACCACTGGCCTTTTACTTTTACACTTCGGAGCTAAGACATAGCTATGTACTAGCGTGTGTGTGCTAAGTTCTCGACAACGGGAACATCGTTTCAACCCTTCAGTCGATCCAGCACGCAAAGTACGATAACACACACGATAACCAGTCCGGAACAAAGAAGAAGGTGAAATGACGAGAACTCGAAACAGGAACATGCTTCTGTTCTGGATGTACGGCTCTAATTTGGGATAGATTTTTGAGGGGGGTCGAGAAAAATAGACTGAGACAGTCGAATAGATACGCAATCAAAGTTTCTTTCTTTCGATTGTGCGTAACATTTCGCCATAGGGCGATGGTTATCACATTGTATCATGATCTTTAGGTCTAGAAAATCGGGAAAATTGCACCAAAAAAAAAGCGGCAATTGTCAAAATTGCAAAAAATCGCGGCCACAAACGCCGCTATTTTCGCCGAGACAGATATAAGAGTGGTGTATGGCAATTCAGTAAAGAAGGTGATAAAATTAATTATTTGCAGGTCCATATAGGGAGCGCTTTCAACTCTTAGCTATAGTGTGGACCACCCATAAAGGGATCAAAGTGTTATATTAAGAATGTGTCTAAGGGGTGTTTTATCTGGTTAGGTTTTGTATGACACCGGTATTGACAAAATTTTAGTCTGGCGGTATATCCAGAATTCATAACACTATGAAAGTCTTGATTGTTACAGATGAAGTGTTGTGGTATAACAAGGTTTTTAGTGTTTTTATATAGTAGCCGAGCTGTTCCATAGCCAAAATCTGCCAGTGGTTGAGAATGGCAGTATAACAGCTGGCGGTATGACAAGGTTTGAGTGTAACCTACATACTTCACACCCTGTTACTGCAGTCTTTGAGATATATGAGTTTTCGTTAAGTTATGAATAGAACCCTTAATTTTGTAGAAAATATCCAGAGAAACAAACCATTTAGGAAAAACTTCTAGTTTTGGATTAAGCATTTTGGGATTAGCTGTTGTGATGTATATGACTATGACAAAAATAAAGTCTCAAGCAAGAAAAAACAAAACACCAACGGAAAAAATGTTTATATTTTATATATGTAATATCAATATCAAAAACCTTTGTACAGTTAACAGATTGACTCAGGAGCATCAACAAATATATAAGCTGTTTACATACACACACACACACCATCCTTACTGTCATGAACACACACACACAACTTGCATAAAACACATTCAAACACAACTCCTAACACAAACATACAAGCTTACACAAAAGTAAGACCGTTCATGCTCAGTTTGGTGTACAATTAAACCCTTATACAGATGATGATATAACCCCTAAGGTGACGAGAGTAATAGTCACAGCGATCAGCTTTGCTGAATTGAAGGTCTCAGGACTTTCTGAATATGGCTGCCAATGTCTTCATCCTGCGGGAGGAGGAGAAACAAACACAAGAAAACAAATTAAGACATCGTCAACAACAGAGTGCACTTGCGCAAATCAGTGCTGATACTAAAAGATGTGCACAATTCCAAAACCTAAACTATTCCACAAGTAAATCTGGTCTTGACGACAATTTTATCATAAAAATTAAAAACAAACTTTATATATATTATCTCTATCTCCAAAATAGGTTAGCTTAAATAGAAATATGATGATGATGTGAAGTCTCCTAAGGAATTATTTTCTATGACTTTTCAACACCTCTGAAAGCCAGGTCTGCTGATAGGGGAGGCTAAATCATACCAGACTGCTGTTGCCTTCGGGAAAAGAATTTTTAATATTTTCCCTGTCAGCAATCAGCCCAAACATCCTCACCTTGTGAGACCAAGAAACCAAAACTTGCTTGCTGTCTTCCACACTTGAGAGTTCCACCAGCACAGACTCACCAACTATGATGGAGCCATCAGAGGAATAGTGGACTGGACATTCCTTAAACTCTCTGTACCAGCCGGCAAAGAATAAGAAAAAGCATACAATTAACAATAAGGAAAAAACTGAAAAAAAAGGAACTGAAAATCATTTGGTAAATTAACAGTCAACAATTAAAATCATTTTCCCATCTGGCAATTAAATTTTCCCTGCAGAAAAAAGGACTCTTGTGAACAGTATATTCCATTGTATGGCTCACCAGAAATCATTTACTGATAATACAAAACAAACAATCTCAATCTCAAAGTTAGAAAGGGAGTGGTTGCCACATTGAATTATTTCAATTAAAGATTTCTACATTTGAGATTAGAACTAGAATCATTTGTGAATAATTGATTTAATAAGCACAAACATATTCTTGTTTCATTGAAAAAGCAACTTCTTAAAATAAATCTAACTAAGCTCATACATAGTAGGCTCTATAGTATAGGTATAGAAGCACTACCTGTAACTGTAACAGAGCGTAGTAAATGAATAGAAAATATAACAGCAGATGAATAATAATGCAGCAGACTTGCCAACTCCCTTTTTTACAATCACCAAATCATTATCATACTTTTGACAAAAAAATATATGCCAAATCTATCATATTTTCTGAAAAAAAATTAAAAAATTTCAAAGAACGAACAATCGGATAACATTTCGACCATTCAAACCATCAGTGGCTAGAGAAAAAGGGTAATTTTTCATCCTATTTAGAAGCAAAGTTTGGTGTTTGGCTACCAGTCTTTAATAATTGCTGTTGTATTTGTACAGCTACACTGAAAACGTTGGGCTATCTCGGAAATACGAAATTATTACTTTTAAAGGCTTGAGTCAAGGTAGTAGCAGAATTCAATGCTAGATTCAGGTCTGAAATTACTTTACCATCATTACTTAATGACAATTAAGTAATACCCCTAATTGTATACTTCCTGTAATTTTTTTCTCTTTTGTCTCAACATCTGCCTCTTCCTTTGCCTCCCGTTCTTTTCTACCTAACTCCAACAGCTCAATAGACTTCTGCCTGTTTAGCATAAACAAATTGGTTGTTGGTTGTTGAATGGTGTCAAGACTTAAATTTTACGTTTTGAGCAATCTAGTTCAAGCTGAGCCAATATAAATATCTCACTTACAAAAGCGGTACAAGCTTGTTTTGGAGGTAGTTAGATAGATACACGGTTTAATAAAAGGATACTTAGCCAAATATGACTTGAGAAAAGTCTGTCTCCTTTTAGATTTATCATTTGAGAAAATATAACTCAAGATTCTTAACGCACAAATAAAATGCACTGGTTTTCAGAAAGAAACTGAAACGTCAACCGATCGAGGGCAAAAATATTGACTTCTTTCATCAACAAATCAAAATACGAGCGCCGGAGGTAGGCCTGTCTGGTCCGATAGGTAGACATGGGCGATAATCGTATTAGTACTCAGTACCGATTACTGACTTCTCTTACTCGATACACTTTAGTGAGATTATATGATAGGCTGTTGTAGTTGTATATAATAAGTACAGTAGCACAGACCGTTGCAGAGTGTGGTAGATGCGCTTGGCACAGTGTGCCAGGTCTCCCTGGTCATGCAGGGGAAGGGTACAGGTGAACCTTAACTCATGCTCCTCCAACCCCAGTTCCTGGAACGCATTGGATGGTTCCACCAGCTGCAGCTTCTGTATTACAACATGGCAAGAAGGGTAAACATTTACACACCATATTGACATAGTTTAACACACCAGGGGATAAAAGAAATGTCATGTCATTCACACATCAACAACACAGTTACAGTCTAATACAGAAAACAGGATAAAGCATGTAAGGTAAATATCTATGTACCACAGAGTTTGGTACTGATACAAGACACAAGTCAGTTGTGTGTGTCTCCCTTATTCATTTCACTTCTTTTGTGTGTGGGCTTGGAGGCCCTTATTGTTTATTGTAGCTCACATCTTCCCGGTGAGTAAGTTACTTCTCAGTCCAAATGAGTGCATATGTGCACACCACTAGCTAGTATTATACATATGAGAAACCAGTCATTTGTAAGCTCATCCGAATACATAAAAATTGGAAGTCTTACAGCCCCTTGAATCTGTCTCAAAAACATCCTGGTGCCAAAACCAGATATGACCAAATATACACTGACTACTGACTCTTACCATCTAAAATTATGAAGTTTTAGAAAGGTTGTTATTACTCACATTTCCTTTCATAAGTAGGGCCCCATGAAACACTTTGAGCTGTTTGGGATCTGGGCTTTCTGAATCTGAAAAGAAAATTCCACAAAACTCTTAAAAACATACAGCGTTAAGCTACCAGTATATTTAAATAAAACATGATGGAATAAAATCAGGGTTGCGAGTCCAAAATTTCAAATCATGCTATAGGGAGATGAATAAGACTCACTGTCTGTGGAGACCATCTGTCTTTTAAGGAGGTTGAGGGAAGCGTCCAGGGGAATGTTGTGCCGCACAGGAATACAGCTCGTCTCTCCATTCTCTGGCATGTAACAGTTGATGCCTGAAAAAGCCAACAATATGAGAGTTCAGTGCCAATACAGTTCATCTTAAAATGTTCTGTCCAACCTACCATAATTTGTTTTTCAGAGTGTCATTTTAAATTGACCTTCATGAAAACAGCATGGAAGCCTGTGATAAGTTTGGAGAAAAAGCTTTTCTTTGATAACAATATTGTTGAGTCTGAAATTGGTTGTAAAGGATCAAATTTTGGAAAATCAGTCACATTGCAAGTGTTATCTTCCTTAGCTTTCTGTACTAATTGGATAGCAATAATGACCTATTATCCTGGAGTTTCAATCCTGCTCACTTCACTTTTCAACTACTTTGCAACATCCAACATCTATTTCCAAAGCATTAAAAAATCCTAATGAAAGAATTACCGATTCAAAAGCACCCTGAGAAAAAAAGATCCACTAATGATTTTCTACAAGAAATCTATGAAAAGTCAGTTTTGATATTTCAGTGACCTGACATTAGTACACATGGGACCTACTAAACTCCTTCTCAATCTTGGTCTTGAGGAAGGCCATCTTTTCCCCTTCCCCGTGCACCAAGAGCACATTGGACGGCTGGCAGTGGGAGATGAGTTGCATGATTCCCTTGGCATCTGCGTGAGCACTGAAAGACATGTACTCCACCGTCATCTTTACCTCTACCTGCACAAGAAAAACAAGCACACACACACATGCAAATAGTGAATGCTTTACTTGTTTATTGAAAGACTCTGCACCCTGCCACAAATATTTTGCAGATAATATGATTTAAAGGAAAATAAAGAAAGATAATCTAACAAAAAAGTTGACAAAGAAATGATTCACAGAAAAAAACACCTCTCACAATCACAAAGGAGAGAAGAACAAACAGATAATGGCTACCGCTACCTCCCATATAATTCATTTCAGTCCAGCATCAGTGCCAAGATGCATGTCAAGAGTAGGATATAGACTTACACATTGTTTGAGTTACAATATGTAGTCTTCGTTTAAGAATGGAGCCCTCAAGAAATTTAAAAAAATGTTGTCCTAGGCTGATCATGTACTTTCGCCAATGACAAACAAGTAATCACATACAAATACAACTGCACTGGTATGTAGTTCCCTTACTTTTTATTAACTATGCGGAGAATGTAGAATAAGACTGGTAGAGCTGTGTATATTCTAAAGGTATTCATTTTCTTGTCCAATCGAAAATCAACCACTATCTCAATAATAATTTCATTTGTATCGCATATTTTCAAAACTACACAATGCTTAATGTGCTTTACATTGATATTAATTAAATTATCATTTTCACATTATGCATATTCCTATTCAGAAATCCTGCACTTGTATCTTATGGGCAAATTAGTTTTTTTGTATACCCAGCCGTTTCCTAAAAAAAACAATGTTCTTGAACAGATTGTTTTCTTGGTAGATACTACAATATTAAAAAATAAATATAATAGAATAAAAAACACACTCAAAGCTAGCTGTACTGCCAAGTCTGGGTAAAGCATACAGTTGGCATTATAACGAGAATGGTGGTACAACAAAAATACCATGTATAGTGGGGTAGAGCGATACGGTAAGAAAGGGGAATAATCTTACCCTTTGCAGGTTGATATAGGGTGTGTTACAGTGTGTATTCAACTCACAGCTATAGAGCAACCCACCGGAAAAGGGAATGAAGCGTTTAGTGAGTGTTTAAGTGTTGTTTATCAGGTAAAGTTTAGTATGGTAGTGGTAGTGACATAATTTTAGGCTGGTGGTATAACCAGAATTTATTATACTATGGAAGTCCTCAATGCTATATACGAGTTGTTTACGGTATTTGTATAGTGGCCAATCTGTTCCACATAAAAAAGCTGGCGGACGTTGAGAATGGTGGTATAATGGGTGGCGGTATAATAAGGTTTCACTACATTTTTTTTTTTCAAACTTTCCTCACTGATATATTTTCTCCTCAAACCCTTCATTTCAAATACATCCAAGTCGCTATTCATTAAACACAAATGCAAGAGAACTTTGTGCTAAGAAAGAGTGTCTTACCACTTGCTTGTTTTCAAACTCAATCTTGCGAGCTCCATTGAGGATGCGGTGTCCTACTGTACCCTGTACGCAGTAGCCTGGCATGATCACCTGTGGAAATAAAAAAAGAAGCACCAAGTGAGTAGGTATTGGGAGTAATGGAATAGACTCACAAGCACAATCAATTCTTCTTTGAGACTCGAAATCTATTTTAAAGCAACCAAACAATGTCTTCTTATAGCATTAAAATTTCATTATTTTCTATGGCTACTACTAGTTAGATGTTTGACAGCAATGAAATCATAACACAGACATTACCTGCAAAAGAAATTATAGAAAAAACAAATATGACTTTGACCATCAGAAAAAGCGGTGTACCATGTTGTTCTCATTTGGGGCCCAACGCTTGAAGATCTGTAAGGAGAGGCCTGCATGGAGCATACCTGGAGTGGCAAACACAACCATGGGGCCAGGGTTGTCAATGAAAGACCGATCAAACGCCTGCAATATAAGCCACATGCAATAGGTGAAAATACAATAACAACTTGTATTTTTCTTACACATAAAATTGTGTGATGTCATTCAGAATCCCCCCTCTTTTTATACTTTGTTCTTTGGATTGCTTGATATCATTAAAATAGATATTTTCTAATAGAGAAATAATGAATAAGGGGACATTGGAGATTTGAAAAAGTCTTATTATTCCCAAGTTTTTGCTATTTCCAGGCTGTTAATCATGAATCACCACTATACAGCCGTTTGAATTCCTCTAAGAGGTGTGGTATAAATAGAGTTACCCTACATACGTACCTTGATGTGCTTGAAGTCAAACATGTTGTGCTGTACAAATGTCTCCTTGATTTTCTGGCTGGTCCAGGTGATGTACAGTTTGTAGTAATGGTTGGCCTGTAATGGTACCATGGCATACACATCATGACATGAGACACCTGCCATGTTTTTCTGTGTGAGTGTGTGTGTATGTGTGTATCTGTGTGTCTATGTGTCTATGTATTGAATGAAGTGGTTTACACTGTGTGATTTTAGCATGACAGTATATTCAAGTAACCGTTCAATAAATTATGGCAACATGCCTTTTTACACTAAAGGGCCCAACCCGGTGTTAAAAAATGCCCTGCCACCTCTTGTACCCACAGTTGCAACCATAAATAGTACAATGAAACAATATACCATACATGCTGGCTCAGTCATCGCTCAGTATAACAGTTCTGCATACCTGCTGAACAAAGACCAGCAGGCTAAAATATTATCAAAAGAACTGCGACTACCAACCATACAAAAGACTGAGGATTTTATCACTAAACACACAAGCAATCGAAATACAAAAGTGTGACTATCTTATAAAGCCCCTAGGAAAACATGACATTGACATTCATCTATTACAAGAAATACATTCAGAGCAACAGTTTACCCCATCAAGATCACACATCAGTGGAATCACAAAAATAAATGAATAATGCCATGTATAGTATTAGCATTTATGCAAAAGACCCAGAACTTGAAACAGAAATATAGAAGATAATGGCAAACACAGATGTAGCTTAAAGGCAGGTACTAGTGACCTGTAAATTAGTCGCATTTTTTATAAATCTCCTTTAGTTAGGTGGATCAGGCCTTCTAAACATGAACCAAAACACCCTGTAAAGATAAATTTATTAGTGATTTTAATAGCCATCATAATGATAGGGGATACAAAGAACAACATTCCAGGTCTAGAACTACATGAATGGCCAATACAAGCTGATCTCCATCTCATATATGATGCCACTAAACACGGAACATTCAAGTCAGCGTGATGAAAGAAAGAGTACACCTCCAGTCTAGCATTTGTCACCAAAAAGGTAAATCAGACACCACAAGCAGTAGCCAGAGAAAGACTAACAGACTTTCCAAACAGTACACACAGGCTAGTCCTGACAACAAGAAGAACACAGCTACTAAGAACACCCAAAAACAAGATAGAACTTTACAAACAAAAGCTAACTGACAACTCTTCACATTGGACAAATAAAATATTTGTCAGAGAATATCACCATCATTTGACAATGTTCCCAGGCTCTGCCAGATACTAAAAAGTGCATGAAGGAACATACTAAAGGAAGTTTGAAAATAGTTGATCAAATACCAGTGAGCAACTTTTTAAAGAATAAAAAAGAACCCAAAATCAAGAAATTGCAAAACATTTGCTTGAATCACTCCAACAAAATGGAGAGAAAATTGATAAAAAAAACAGTTGAAAACTTAGATGAACATGACATGAAAAGGTGACTAACAGTCAATCTGCGCTAGTGTGAAAATCAAATATGTTAATAGATGCTTGAATACACATTTAATCAACAATCAATAAATGTAAATTCTGTGATAATACATCAGAGGTAATCAGCAGATCAAAAGAAAGATTAGGAGGAAACTGGTGACTTTACCTTCTCAGTCAATCCCAGGGAAAAGTAGATGGGCACTTTAAGGTTCATCCTCTCCCAGTAGGAGTCCAGTAGAATACATAGCTCTTGAGCTCGGCCAAGTGCAAATGCAGGAATCAGAACCTGGATAAATATATGGACAAAAATTGCTGCATAAGTTATACTATTTCATATTATATGTTCATGATGCAAAGCTGAGAGAACTCATTGCCTGTTGCAAATCTACAACAACAAAAAAAGCATGGTTTGCAAAAGCAAATGAGTCTTTTTTGTCTATTTTTGGAGAGTGAAAGGCAAAAAATGTTACAAAATGTTAAATCTTCAAAAAAGACCAGAGGAATTTTGGGCAAATGGACCTACTTCAACAGAACAATATCAAGAAGGACAAATAAGAATACAAGATAGAACTGCTCAGATCACTCATCCCCCTGCTCAAAGAAAACAGACCATGCTAACCTTGCCACCTCTCTCCACACAGCTGTGAACTTTTTTCAGAAAGTCTCTTTCCCGGCATCGTTTGGAATCTCTGATGGTCGTTGCGTAAGTGCTCTCTGTTATCAGCACATCCGGTCTGCACTTATCAATCCAGGCTGCTCCAAGGTGTCTGTCAGGAGTCATATTGTAGTCACCCTGCAAAATGAATCAAAACACGGTTACTGGTGCCTTTGGTGTTAAAGAGGAGGCCTGAAGAATCAAAATAACAAAACATTTAACACTATTACTTTTTTCATTTTCTTTTTTAACACGCAAAATACATGGAGTTGAGATTAAGATTTATCAACACACTCCATAAAGTTTAGTTGCTGATGGAGGTAAAAAAGAGTTATATGGGACAATATACAATATAAGAGCCTTTCAGACAATATTCATGCCTACACTTTGAGGCAGATAACTATCTAAATTCTGTTTGGGTCTTAAGACAATCATTGGTCATTGAAAGGTTTGTTTTTTTTTCTCACCAAAGAAAGAGGAACGTAACTTGCAAGCTATTTAACACTTTCATTGTTGAGTTCTGAGAGTAAAAAAACACCTTCTTTGCTGAGGGTCTGAAACATGCTCAAGAAATTAAATATTTAAAAAATTACCTGTCTTATTGCCATGAAACTTTTGTAGAAAGTCAGTAAATTAATCCTCTAAAAGTTAGAAATATTCATAAGATAATTTTTGTACAATGGAAATTAAATGAAAAAATCAGTTCACTCTATAATTCTGTAAGTTCATTAAATTTGTATTTTGCAGGATTCATATTGAAAGAAGCTGGAGTTGTTCAAGTACAACCAAGCAGGATCAAAGCACAAAAAGTATTACTTACAGTGTAGACAACAGAGTGTTGCCCCACACGGATATGGAACATGGCAGCCCCAAGCACGTGCCCTGCATAGTATGCTTTGATTTCAAGTTCTTCATCTACCTGCAAAAACAACGGCAACGCTACAAGACACTATTCATAGAGATGTAACAGCAGTAAAGTAAGTGAAAAGTAAGTCTTATAGAGCCTTACGGCTTATACTTATAGAGGCAGAGCTTGTCCCAAATTCCGTAGGGTAAAGTAGACAAGTAACTATGCCCACCAGCATCTACATAGAATTCGGGTCTATTACAGAATACTCCCCAAATGGACTTGTGAAACATGGGTCAGTACCTGACTAACACTTGGGTGATATACTCCACAACTGTGACAGCAGTGAAGAAGTTAAAAAAAATTGACTATTGTTTAATAACTAGTCTGCAATAGAGATCTCAAGTATCATGGTATATACAACTGGGCCACTGGTTCAAAATCATTGTAGTTGCCTGCTGCAAATCTCTATCTATGACTTCACTCTATGAGCACTTGAAGCTATTGGCCAATGCTTTAGGAGCCTATAATCATTTATGAGTCTGTAAAAAGGACTCCAATAATGATACAAAGCAAGACCTGAAGACAATCAGAGTTAGTGTCGTCTCATGACAGTTGTTCTTATCAAAGATTGCATAATTGGAGCAACAATGCAGAGTCTGTAGGTTATAACAAAAACCATCACTTCATATACAACCATCGACACTGGTAAGTAAAACACTGTTTCAGGTTACCTCTCATTGCATCCAATCTAATCAGGAAAGTTTATATATCTAATCACATTGTGTGCAGTTGCATTACAAATTTAACTTTTTTTTCCTCTAAAAATGTCATACTTACTTGAATAACCTGGTGTAGATTGACTGTCACAACTTTCTTCATGCATGATTTGATCATTTCTGAGGTGAAAAAGTTTGTCTCTCCCTTCCTCTCCACTGTGATCTTCCTGTAGTCCTCCTGCAGGGGAGATAAAGTAAAGAAGCACCATAGCGGTAAAACATGCAGGGTGGGAATAAGTAGACAAGCAATACCAAAATAAACTGTGATGGATAGATACTAGCCTTCATTGGATCCATGTTTGTAGTTAAAATATTATGTGACTCGTCTGTGCTTTGGATGATTATGTCATTGTTTTTCTTGGCTGAGTGTGGGTCCTTCCAATGGGAGTGATGATACTGTCAGGTGCCCTAAATCTGATATAATCTAAAATGTATTATAACATACCCTCCTTATGTCACATTACTCAAATCAGCCGTCAAAATTTTCTCATATATGACCACTGACCTTCACTTTGGCAACTTTGTGACAACACTGTGAACAAGTGCCACTTCGTGAAGGAGATGAATAGTTTTCACACGCCTCGGTTTTGTCATAAATTCTTATTTGTATAATTCATCTTCATTTTTATTAAAAGTTGATTATCTTATATTGACCATTACTGCATGTTATAATAGAAATAATGACCTAGAATGAGAAAATATATTCCTTGATGGGCTCGGCGAATATTTTCCCATTCACGGTCATTATTTCTATATTAAAAAAAGATGTGTAAGTCTAAACTATTGTCTACTAATAACAGAGTGAATTTTCACAAATGACTTCAATGCCAAGATCATGCTATGCGCACCACCTACTGATGACAGGTTAAAATTGTATAGATCCATATGATTTTTATGATTATCACCACTCAATCAGGTGGTAATGCAGTGGTAAAGTATGGTTGGCTGATAAAGGTTAATGGGACTCACAAGAAGGATTGGGCATATAGCTTTAGTTGGGTGGGTCATGTAGATAGGTCCATCATAACCCACCATCTCTGACATGTAGGGCAGTGCTCCACAATGGTCCAAATGAAAATGACTGACAAAAGATAAACAGACTTTCAACATAATGACCCTGAAAGATTGCTTGATGGTCCATAACGAAACAGCATAACAAATAAATTGGTACTTCTCAAGCTTATGACATTTTTTGGGTTTGCAAAAGTTCGAATAAGGCAAAAAAGAATAAATGACAGAAGATGACAAAAAAATCCTGAGAGACTCAGTAAAAAGATGTCTTTGACTATTTTGAAGAATGACACAGTAACCAAAATAGCCTGCATATTTTTCAAGAGCCTGTAAAAAGAAAGAGACATTTACGACTACACTATTGAAGTTAGAAATAATTTTATTTATCACACCAAAGAGGTCCACTGTGTGATTTTTTATCCTACCTAATGATGACACAGTCAAGCTTCTCAGTCAGGCGACCTTCCCTTGCAATGTATGTAAAATCTGGAAAACGTCTCTGACATTGGAAAAAATAAAAGCAAAATTATGGTATTTGTATCAGTACATAAATATAATTCAACATATCTTATTCAAAACATGACAATCATAATTTAGTTCTCTTGCTTAGAACTATGACAGAGCACACCAAATTGAATATGCTCTACAACACTTTTTGGTTACAAGTCACAATATAAATAATAAAAGACTAACATTTAGAAACAGATTTGGTGCCATGTTATCTGACCTCTGTCACTTTTACCTGCTTACATTTATTGAGTTCAATTAGCTGGAGCAGCAAATAAATTTTTTTTTTTTTAAAAGGCAAAGGAATTTTTAAAATAGAGTAATGATATGGGAATTTTATGACAAAGTTCAATATGTGATAGTAAAAACTTAGGCAACGAAAAAGAAAGCAAGGAAGGCATATAGATAAGTCACACCCTGACATTGCGGAAGGAAGTTTTATGGAAAGTCACAGCCTGACATTGAGGAAGGAAGGCCTATGGAAAGTCACAGCCTAACATTGAGGAAGGAATGTCTATGGACAAGCCATATATCCTGACCTTAGGATGGAATATCTATTCCTCTTGCTACTCACATCGTCATTGTAGCCCATATGCATCCCACAGTCAAGCATCACATTTTTACCACCAAGGCTGAGTAGAATACAACTCCTCCCAACATCTGCAACATAAAACCAATAGGCTCCTTGTAAGCCAGCAAGTTTGTTTTTTTTCTAAAATGTTTTATAGAACTAATAAAAATCTAAAAATGCATGCTAATTTCTTCATCATTTATCTAGGTGGATTGTGTTCTTAGGGAGCCTGTGCTTAGAAGGTGACTATTGTACCCATACATCCACTGAACTGGTATATGATGATGGCAAAAATTAATTAATATAGAGACATCTATGTGACATGAGTTAAAGCAGGAAAGTTCTCACTACAGCTTCTTGAGAGTACCTATTACAATAAAACTAATTTTGAGAACATTAAAAAATCCATCATAAATTCCTTTGCAAAAACAACAGGAACTTCAGATTCATATTATATCAATCGAAATCTAACTGAAGTTTTAGTCTTCACAAAGTCTAATTTTTAAGAAGATTATCATCCACAATTCATAGAGATGCGCCATAAACTTAAAATCATACCTTGACCTGCACCTGGAACGAAAAGAAAAAAACACAAAACAATAAAAATAAATTTGGTCTTACCCCTAATTTAATCAGGGTTAAAAAAAACATGTGTTTTATGGCATGATTTGTAAGACATAAATCAAATATTTTTCTTACTTGAGCACATTTTTCAACTTTTTTTTACAATATATCATATTTTATCCACTGCTTTTTTCTCTGCAAGAGTGAGAGAGTCAATAAAGGAAAATTCCATTGAAATAAATGGAAATCAAGAAAGTCTTAAATTTTTAGCCTTAGGGTAGAAGGCCTCAATTCCAAACGGTTGACCCTGGGATTCAAAATCAAACAGCAGTCAAGTGCGTCTCTATCTTTTGCATATATTCACTTATTGTTGCAGCTACAACTTTGTTGTGGACTTGATTTGATTTTATAATAAAAACAATGGAGTTCGAAATTGAGGCAAAGGCGTTCAAAACTGGGGCCCATGGTGTTCGATGTTGAGGCCTACAGATGCGTTTGGAAATGAGGCCCAGCGGGTAGTGTTACTAAAGTCAAATTTAAATAAAAATAGGAAGCGTCAATTGTCACCGGATAATCCGGTTGTAATTAACGCTGGGTCAATTGTGACCGGAGAGTAATAATAAATCATTTGTTATCTCAAGGCGCCTAATTTCGATAAAGAAAATAAAACTCCATAACAAACACATTTATCTAGACTTAG
>JAUEKZ010136619.1:0-15133 GCA_031471865.1 Melibe leonina | reverse complement strand
ATGTTTGGGGTGCTGGTCACTGTTTATTGGACCGGTGGTGGTGGTGGTGGTGGTGGTGGTGGTGGTGGTGTGTGTGTGTGTGTGTGTGTGTGTGTGTGTGTGAAAGAGAGAGAGAGAGTGTTCGGGATGGGATTGTGGAAAGGGTGGGAAGGTTGAAAAGGAGGGGGAGGGATGGTTGGAAAGGAGGGAGGTTGGAGGTTGGGAAGGTGTGGGGGGTGGGAGGAGGCGGGAGGTTGGGAAGGCGTGTGGTTAGAAAGGAGGGGGAAGGGAGTTAGAAAGGGGGGGGGGGGGTTGGAGTTGGAGAGGTGGGGGCGGGAGGTTAAAAAGATGGGGCGGGGGGTTAAAAGCAAGGGGGTTGGGGCGGAGGGTGGAGATGGGATTGGGGGGTTGAATTAAAAGGGGCCGTGGAGGAGGTTAGCAACTAACTCTGTACAAGAATGAGGGTGAGATCAGAGGTGTTGCAAATATTTGGTCGGTCGGTGGGTTGTGGGTTGTGGCATGATTGACGTCCTTAGACTCATAAAAATAAAACACATTTTACATGATACCATAGACGTTGCGTTGTGGACAAGTCATTGCACCGGTTTCATGACGCGAGACCAAAGCTTAAATCGAGACTATGTTCTAAATTTGGCACGATTTCGGTACGGAGTGAATGGTCTTTATTTGTTTGAGTGGTCAAAATATTCAAAGGTAGCCTAAATTGAGCTAAATGGAGAACTTAGCCTCGGACTAAAATCTAGTCTCGCGTCATGGAACCGGCTCATTGTGCTGCCACAGAGAGATAGACGGAGGGCTCACTAGAATACATAACCCAGTCACAGTATATTCGTACCGGGTCAACCAGGTAGAAATATTCATTATATTGATTTATAGATGGATATGTTTATGGATGGATGGATGGATAAACAGACTTATATTTTATAGATACATAGATAGATGGATAGATAGATATATATATAGAAGAAGAGACAAGAAGAGACAGACCGAAGAAGCCAACAAGGCTGTAACACAAGTGTAGCTGTCCGACAGAAAAGTATGTCTACTCTCTATAGATATCTATATAGATAGATAGATAGATAGAATGAAAAATAGATAGATAGATACATAAAAAGAAAGATATATGGGTAGGTAGACTGAATCAGATACATTTATAAGATAGATGAATAGATTGATGCATAAATAGAACGACAGTAGGTGTCAGATACATAATTAGATTGACAAAGAAAGAGCAAATATGTGGAAGGTAAATCTAATCGATTTATGGCATAGTCGATTTATCTGACAACAAATTCTCGTTGGTTCTCAAAAATACCTCGAGAATGACGTCATCGATTAGCTCAATCTTTTCGACGAGTTGGTCTACGCACTTCCTGTTCCGTTTCAAGATTATGAAAACAAGAATCACCATTAGACTACGGACTGATACTCATACTGTATTAGTCTTTGATATTCAAAATTGGGTGTGCCCAAAAATCTTAGCTTTCGATATCGGTTGCCTTGAATCAAGGGAGTTAGGTCTAGTCGAATGGAAGATAGTGTAGGAGCCTCTTCCTGGTCACTTAGTCTAGATATATCGATTAATGTTTTTGGTATCGATAAATAGACCTGCCGCCAGCTATCCATTCACTGCTGTCATCGATAGATTCTGATATAGTATAGACTATCTAGACTAGATAGAACTCTAAACCAGACAAAGCTATACCTATACCTAGTCTAGCTGTCTATCTTAACTTAGATATAGTCTAGATATAGATAGACTAGTAAGTTTGTCTGAGTGAGGGATATGACATGGGGACCAAACAGTTACAATGGTAAGTTGCCTTTGTTTCTATCTAGTTTTGTTTAACCCTTTCATAGCCAGGTCTGATTTTAACAACGGAAATATAGATCTATGCAAAATCTTAAAAACAGTTTTACGCGTTCTAAATACAAGATATCTAGACTAGATAAGATTTCAGTGAACTGGCATTACGTCATTATGACGTCAAACGCTGACAGGCTGTATGTTCTGTGACTGGACGTGATACTCAAGTGAATCCTCCGTTTATCTCTGTGTGGCAGCACGTCAAATTCTTTATCGATATCTCCGCCTTTGATAAGCTGACCCGAATCGTGTTGAAAAGGGGCGTCATATACCTCGTATAATCAATAGAAATGAGAGGAGCATGGACTGGAAATCACAAGAAATGCGTTAAATTTGATATAAATATGCAGTGCAGATACGAGACAAAGCCAAAGAAAGCAGAAAAATGGAAGAAAAAACCCCGCGAAAACCAGATATTAGACCCGAGGGGAATCACATCCGGGACCCTGCTACGGCACCCATCACCTGATCGACAGCACGAGACTGCAATCCAATCAACTTAGCCTAAATAGCTACATAAAAACTGCTAATATTAACCCTTTCAACGCTAAAGTTATTAGTAATCAATTTAACTAGACAGTAATATAATACGTAAACACCTTTAAGATTTGCCTGTTGTTTAATTTACTAGATTAATCCGATTTCAGAGGAATGATATTATTTTAAAAATCAAAAAGCCTGAAATTCTGGCATAGATATGTCAGTTCACTGAAATCACTTATAATTCGGTAGTAGAAGAACACATTGATTGGGATTAACCATGTTTCATTTCGGTTAGAACCAGACCAAGCTGTAAAATGGTGCGAATTTTATCAATTTCGATACGGCTCTGCCGGGGTTCGAACTAGCGACCGACCAGTTCTGAAGTGGACGCTCGACTTGGGGGCGCAATAGCTCAGTTGGTAGAGCATCAGACTGTTGTGCTGAAGGTCCTGAGTTCAATCCCCTTCAGAGGCGGATTTTTTTCCGGGACCAGAAAACCCCACTGTCGACCCAGCAGTAAAATGAGTACCTAGCCCTCCCTCCATACAGCAGTGTCTTTGTCCCACAAACAAATTGTAACAAACGCTTGTCTTGTCATATGTGTTTCACTGGTTGCTGTTGGTCGGGGAAAGTAAAAAGTGTGAAGCGCGATGAGCCCAATTCGTGAATATCAGCGCTATATAAGCCTCCACTTTCACTTTCACTTTCTATTCAGCTGTAAGTTGAGACAGCGGGGAGCTCATTTTATTGGAGCCATTATAAAGTCTTTGGTCATAGCCTGAGTGAAGGGTTGATTGCATTTCGGTCAGAGCTAAGGGATGTTTATGTCGTATGTGTGCGTAGACGTCTCTGGGCCAACAATGAAATTGGAGTTAGATAAATAACACTAGTGATTGATTGTGGAGGGAGTGTTGGGATGGGAGTGGGGAGAAGGAGGGGGGATGAGAGATAGAGGGGGGAGGGGTAGAGAGAGAAAGGAGAGGGGAGCAAGTGAGAGAAAGAGATACAGAGCGAGAGAGAGAGAGAGAGAGAGAGAGAGGAGAGCAAGGGAGAGAAAGGCAATGAGAGGGTAGGATAGAAAGAGAGACATAAAGAGGGAGGGGAGGGAAAGAGGAGAGACGCAGAGAGAGATAGAGTGGAATAGAGAGAGAGGTTGGAAGAGAGAGAGAGAGGGATAGCAAGGAGGAGAAGGGGGAAGAGAGGCAAGAAAGGGGAGGTAGAGAGGGTTAGAGGGAGGAATAGAGAGGCAGGGAGGTAAATATTGTGAAAGATATTGGAAAATAGAGAGAGAGAAGGGGGAAGACAGAGCGCAAATGGAGAGAGAGCAAAAGATGGAGAGATAGAGAGAGAGAGAGAGAGAGAGGGAGGGAGAAGAGAGAATTGAGAGAGGGGGAGAGGGAGAGAGAGAGAGAGTGAGAGGGGGAGAGGGAGAATGACTGAGAGCGGTAAACAGCCGTTATGATATTATTAAAGGAAATCGGGAATGCAGCAATTTTATTGAATGGAGGGAGTGGTCTAGAGGTTCCTCAAAGGTCCAAACATTGCTGGGCCAAACACTGCTGGGCGCGGTGATAAATATGTCACACGGGCTGTCCCCATTTATTATCGCTTTCCCCCGTCGGCTGTCGATTCGACATTCATCGATATCGCTATGATAAGGGATTAGACGGCACGGGGCAGAGTTTACGATCACTGCTTGCTTATAGATTCTAGCCCCTTCCCCTCACCCTTCCTGACCCATTCCCTGACTCCCTCCCTGTCCCTCTCCTCCCTCCATGCCTGACCCCCTCCCTCCATGCCTCCCTCCCTCCCTGACTCCTTCCCTGTCTGACCCCCTCCCTCCCTCCATGACTCCCCCCCCCCCCTCCCTCCTGTCCCTCTCCTTCCTCCATGCCTGACCCCCTCCCTCCATGACTCCCTCCCTCCCTTCCCCCTCCCTCCCCCTTCCCCCTCTCCCTGACTCCCCCCACCCCTATCCCTCCCTCCCTGCCGGTGCAAAGAATTCGGTGGTGTCAGTGGCAGTAAAGCAAGGTAGTGGTGGGTTGGGCAATATGACGGAATTTCCGATATCGCCATGATACGTTCTTAAAAAATCAGTGTTCGATACATCGGTATTTATCGATATGGAAGTTACTCATTAAGCGTATCATTATATCGATAAATGACCAGCGTCCGCACGGATTCGCAGTAGGTAGTATACGAAGCTGCCCCCACTACCCCCCTCCCAGGATAGCACAATATTATGTTTTGCAATCATTGTTTTCCATGGTACATCTCACATTCAGTAGTTCTTAATTTTTCTAGAAAAATAAGACAACCCATCCTATCAAGTCAGTATTATTTACTCGGGTAACTTAAAAAAATACATAATATGTTTCTCGAACAGATATAGAAGAGTTAATATCATTAAATTAATGGACAAAAAAAATTCATCGTTTTGTGTTAAAACCTCATAACTACTGCAGGTGAGATGTGACAAAATTTGTTGTAGTTTATCGACAGAAATATAATATTTTATGACATTTAGTCAGTGAGTGTTACCCCTTTCAATGCTAAGGACACCAAAATCTTCAAGATTTGCCTGTTCTTCAGGCTTTTGGCATATGTCCCTTCACTGAAAACTGATTTATCTGGTATGAGAACACGTACATTTTCAAGATTTTATAAATTTCAGTTGGGTTAGAATCAGACCTAGTTGTGAAACGGTTAAGAGCTTTGGGAAATATAGTATCGATATGGGGATAGGATGCCCTTTTTTTTCATCCTATAAAATTGAGTTGTATCAAATCGATATATCGATATTATGGTTTTGATACGACGCGTCTTCCACCAGCAACAGCCAGTCAGTGCTAAGACCACGCCCATCATCATCATTACACTAACAACACTAACACTAATATTATCTTGGTGTCGGGGGTCCAATCCCAGCTGTCAGAGTGTCAGGTCTGTCCTTCGCGCGGTGCTGCTTGGGAAGGTAGACAACAATGGTATTGACGGTCTATTGGCGTGAGCACGGCAGTTGAATGTCAGAAACGAACTGACAGTGACAATAGTTATTTCATGCCAGCTTTATTCGTTTCGCGTGATCCGTGTTTTTAAATTAGTTTGGCTTACCGGTATCCATTTTTATTTTCTTACACTGGATACGAATTTATAGGTTCTATTAGACTACATTCGTTTTTGTGCGATCCTTGTTTTTACATAAATGGGCTTTTCCATTACTGGATACGAACTACAGAGTTGGATCTCTAATATCTAGACGTGCATTCGTTTTGCGTTGACTGTATATTAGCATCATAATATATTATATTTAAAAAAAAGATAAACGCACACACACACACACACTTACATACACAAACACACACACACATACACACAAACACGTTTTTTTTCCATATCAGGACGTATCTAGGCTGTGATTGCTCTAATATATTAATATCGTCACATACAGACTGCCAGGCTTAACCCTCTCACAGCTAAGGACACAAAATTTTCAAGACTTGGCTGTTCTTATACCAGATAAATCTGATTTTTCAGTGCACTGACAAGCATATTATGCCAAAAGCCTCAGTTTCATATTATGTCATTCAGTTAACTGAAATCAGATTTAAGTGGTATAAGAACACGTACATTTTCAAGATTTTGCTTGTTTCGGTTAGGTTACAATCAGAACTCGCTGTGAAAGGGTTAACTTGGTTTGAATGATATACAACGGAAGAAGACAGAGGATTCCTGTCGTAAGCCTATAGTTATTTTTTTTAGAATGAGGCAATACAAGAGTATTTACTTACTGAGAGTAATGTGAAATCACTTATCATCATCATCATCATCATCATCATCATCATTATTATTATTATCATTATTATTATGGTTACAGATATTATCATTACCATCATAAATATGTTTATTGAGAGTTTTAGGGCGCTTGCAACTTTTAGGGCGCTAGCAGTTGCAAGTGCCCTAAAACTCTCAATAAACAAACAAACATACTTATGAATTATGAATTATAAATTTATATGAACAGCAACTTCAACTGAAAACACAGTGGTGTGGAAGAACTTTTCAATTTATGGATTCTATTCTTATTTATATTATGAGAAGAATTTCAGTGATTTCAAGTTAAATTGTGTAATAGCCCTAAAGAAAGAATCAATAACGCGCGTTTGATAAACTCTGAAACGACAATGTGTGCGTTCACCTGTGTAACTTGCTGACGTACAAAACTGTGGTCAATACACTCAAAACGAGTCTGATTTCACGTAAGTTTTATACATGTCTCCTCTTTACCTATATATTTCAACTTTTTTTATTATAAAAGTTTTAATTACTGCAAAATGTGTTTAAATTTGTTAAAAATACTCACAACATTGCCAGTTTTATAGCAACTCTTTGAATGCGAAATAAGATTATTTCTCAAACTACTACTAATACTGACTAGATACATCAAAATCATCAAAGCTTACATGTTCTGATACCAGATAATTCAGATTTCAGTGAACTGACATAATATGCCAAAAGCCTGAATTTCATATTGACAATATTATACCAGTTCACTGAGATCTGGTTTTACAGGTAGACGAACACGTATGTTTTAAAGATTTTGCATATTTCAATTGGTTTAGAATCAGGCCCCGTTGTGAAACGGCTCTACCAATTGAGCTTTGATTGAATATGCGGTCTTAGACGACTTTGAATACAAATACATACTGTACCGGTATTATAAGCCGTCGAGAAGAAGAAGAAAAAAAACAAACAACTTAAACTATTATATAGCGCTATATTAACTTTTGGTGCACAGCGCTTTACAAGGCAAGGGTCCCTTAACCGACATCAACATTCAACGTACAGGATGAGACATGCTCCCTGTTAGGCGCTTGTTCTTGTACATGGATATTCGGAAAATGTAAACGCTGTTTGTGGTCGGGTACTCATTTATTCACCTGAGTGCGGTTAAAAATAAATGTGAATAAAAAATAGTCTTTTCAAAGGACTCAACTTTGCGTCGTCACATCAGGGACCTTTCAGTCTCAAAGCCAACTGCCTATCCACTAAGTCACAAAGCCGTCACATGACAGATTCGAACCAGGGACCTTTCAGTCACAAGGCCAACTGCCTACGCACTAGGCCACCAAGCCGTCACATGACAGATTCGAACCAGGGACCTTTCAATCACAAGGCCAACTGCCTACCCACCAGGCCACCAAGCCGCAATGCCAACTGTAGATGGTTCCCGTGAACCTGCCGACGAATTTTAATCCCAATGTTGACCGGTCCTCATCCTGCCCATTTTGTATGTACCTACTTTGGTCTTAAGTGGATTATCTCAAGGGCTGGTCTGCTCCTTATACTGATATAAAGATTGACGGAATGAGTGTGTGTACATGCGTGTGTGTACATATGCGTGTGTGTGTGTGTATATATGTGTGTGCATATGCGTATACATGTGTGTGTGTGTGTGTGTGTGAAAGAGAGAGAGAGAGAGAGAGAGAGATAGAGATAGGGACAGAGAGCAAGAAAGAGACTGAGAGAGGGAGAAAGAAATAGAAATGTGGAAAGAGAGACGGGGAGAGAGAGAACGTGAGAAAAAAGATAGATAGACGGACTGACAGATAGAGAGAAAGAGAGAGAGGGAGAAAGAGAGGGAGATTGAAAAGGTTAGACAGATGAAGAGAAAGAGAGAGAGAGAGAGAGAGAGCAATAAAGATTGCGATAGGAGATCTCAGAGAGAAACGATCATAAATATCAATCATGATCCTTTCTTTTACGACGGGGCGGTAGGGGGGATAACCTGAATTTCCTCTCATCCCCACTCACCCTCCCTCACCACCACTCACCCCTCACCTCCCTAACTCCCCCTTCACCCCCTTCACCCCTTCACCCCCTTCTCCTTCCCACTCTCTCACCCCTTTCACTCCTCAATCCTTCACCCTCACCCCCTTCTCCTCATCATCCATCACCCCCTTTACCCTCCTCACCCATTCACACCCTCACCCCTTGTCCCTCCCTCACCACCCATCACCCCTCACCACCCCTTCCCCTCCCCTTTCACCCCTCCCCCTCCCCCCATAAACCCCTGCCCATTGCTTCAATGTCCGTTAACACAGGGTAAATACATAGGTAAACCCAAATAGCTGGGTAACAATGACCTCAAAGGTGAATGCGACTTTTTCCTTCTATTTTAGTATCGCACATTAATTTTTAATGGGGTTTATATTATATATATATATATATATATATATATATATATATGTTCTTTCTTATCCCAGAAGGCAGTTAATGTTTGGTTACAATCCCTGACATATGTGCCATGCATGGGAGAAAATATATTGTAATTATATGAGAAAAAAAAGAGTTTTCTCTCTCTCTCTCTCTTCCTCTCTCTCTCTCTCTTTCTCTCTCTATCTTTTTCTCTCCCTCCAACCTCTCTCTCAGAACCATTGCCTTTGATGACGTCATAATTATCATTCTCATTGCCCTTTTCAGAGAGAGAGAGTGTGTGTGTGTGTGTGACAGAGAGAGCGAGAGAGAGAGAGAGGGAAATAGAGAGAGATAGAGTAAGACAGTATAATAGGGATATATAGATATATAGATAGATAGATAGAATTACATATATAAAAAGATTATATATAATATATATATATAATATATGTTTGGTGTGAGGTCCCGAAGTGCTCTACCAAGAGGGAGCAGATACAGAGTAGACTAACTTTTTTGTCGTACAGAAAAGTACGTCTACTCTCTCTCTCTCTCTCTCTCTCTATATATATATATATATATAGATAGATAGTCAAATAGTCAAATATCTCGATATATTGATATATATATAAATCGATCTATCAATAGACAGATAGATCGAATGATAGAGAAATAGATAGATAGATATATGGTATAAAACTGATGATAAAGTTTCGTATCATGAAAATAGTCTTTGGCAGCCGGATATCATGTACCCATGGGTAATTAATGATATTAGAGTTAAAAGTCTCGTGATCCGTAAACAGTATATTAATTTTTGAAGGTGTCATAACTTGAAAGCTCTTTTCCGGGTGATTTATAATAGGACGAATCGTCAAGTCTACGGATTCACCAGCAGCTAATGGTTAGGAGGAGGGTTGATTGAATGTTACCTGACACTGTAGATAAACAGCTAGAGCGCACACGTCGAAATCGGTAGTTCGGGGTTTAAACTTCGGCTGCGTCATAGCTAAGACGTTAAAATCTGCATGTATTAATTGTCTATGCTGCAATTTCTTCTAGACTTTAATGGAACATTGTTAACCGTTTCACAACCAGGTCTGCTTTTCAGCGAATTGAAATATTATGAAAAATATAAGCAGTAAAAGGGGTACCTGGCCCTCCATACAGCAGTGTCATTGTCCCGCAAACAAATTGTAACACGACTAACATGCGCTTGTCTTGTTCTATGTGTTTCAATGTTTGCTGTTGGCCGGGGAAAGTGAAAAGTGTAAAGCGCGATGAGCACTCATGGATATCAGCATTACATAAGCCTCCACTTCTTAAAATCAGATTTCAGTGAACTGACATAATATTATGCCAAAAGCCTATACTCGTTCACTGAAATCTGATTTATTATTTGGTAGGTGTAGAAACGGGCAGGGCAGATCTTAAAGCCTTTGATGTATCTAGTAATTATGTAGTTGGAAAGTAATACTTGGTGTTAATATATTATTGAGACTAGTCTAGAAGCACCCCTGCCCCCCCCCCTCCGCCATTCAATAGTGCACTCACTCACCCACTTCTCCCCCCCCTGCATCAGTTACTAGCTACTCGTCCCCAGGGGGTCGTGTCATTGGGAGTGAGAAAATCCCGTCACCCTCCCCACTCCTACGCAGTGATTGTCTCTGCCCCATTGTCGCCAAGCCTCGCCCCGCCCTGCCCTGCCCCGCTCCCCCTCTCCCTCTCCCCCTACTTACTGCCCCACTCCCCGGTTCAAAACCTCCCACTCCACCCCCTCAACACTCTCCGTTTGCCCCTACTAATTGCCCCCTCATCTCTTTTGTCAATGCCACCCACCCCCTCCCGCCTACTCAAAATAACACCAATCTATCTCAATGAATAAAAGAAGAAGCAGTCAGAGATAATTTGTGAGGGTGTAGCGATTACGGGGCTGTTTCGTGTCCAAATGAAAATGTTCGATTCCTGGCATGGAGGGGCGAAATAGATCCATGAAGCCGGTTGTTTACGTTATTATGACCTGTCATCTTTGTCCTGATAAAGGCCCTATGCCAAAACGTCAATTTTTTGTGTTTCCTGTTTTGTCCTCTACTACTGGCCTGTTGTAGATACCCACTGGCCTAGCGATCCCCCTTCTTTTACGATCACTTCGTAGTAATAGTAGTAGTAGTTGTAGTGGTAGTAGTAGTAGGGGTAGTAGTAGTAGTGGTAGTAGCACTAGTAGTAGTAGTAGTAGTAGTAGCACTAGTAGTAGTTGTAGTAGTAGTAGTAGTAGTAGTAGTGGTAGTAGTAGTGGTAGTTATAGTAGTAGTAGTAGTAGTAGTGGTAGTAGTAGTAGTAGTAGTAGTACTAGTGGTAGTAGTAGTAGTAGTAGTAGTAGTAGTAGTAGTAGTAGTGGGATCTCTGTATGGGAGATCTATGGTGGTGGCAGGAGGGATTCCAGACCATGGCCTGTCAATCACCGCCTTCTTCCTGGTACCATTGATGACATTGTGTGTGTGAGGGGGGATGAGGGGGATGGGGGCGGGGCTCGGGAGTAGGGAAGGGGGTTCGTCCTTTGATTCATCCATGCCCATCTTATTGTTCGTACGCTCTCTCTTTCTATCCCTCTCTCTCTCTCTTTCTCTTCTCTCTCACTCTTTTCCCACCCCTCTCTCGCTCTTTTTCTCTCTATGTCTCTCTATCTCTCTCTTTCTATCTATCTCTCTCTCTCTCTTTCTCTTCTCTCTCCCTCTCTTCCCCCTCCCTCTCTCTCTCTTTCTCTCTCTCTCTCTTTCTATCTTTCTCTTCCTCTCTCACTCTTTTTCTTCATTTACCGGAATGGAATGGGACATGTTAACTACACAAAATTAGGTTTCGGCCATATAAGTCTTTGTGAGGCGAAATAGGTCAAAAAGAAAATATGTATTTACCCATTCACTGATAACATTGTTTCGAACTCCTAGGTAGACACATTAGAATCTTCAAGATATTCCTGTACCGGTACCAACCGCATAAAAAAAAGATTTCAATGGACTGACATATGACACTCAGGCTTTAGGCTTATGTCAGTCAACTAAGATCTTAGTTATCTGGCATGTGAACATGTACATTTTGAAGATTTCAGTTCGTTTGGAATCACACCCCGCTGTGAAAGGGTTAACAAGACACGATAATAATGTTGAATGAAGAAAACGACGTCGACAGTAGAGTTTCCATTGAGGAACCCACATCATGCCAGCATGGCACGTTCCAATACGCACATAATGTGTGTAATGGTTTCATTTATAGAAGAAAAACAAAGAGTAAAAAAATAGTGTTCATTCGTTCTTGCTGGCAGAATAAGAACACATTATGATAATGACGTCAAACGAAATAAGTCAAATATTGCCAAAGTATTTATTTTATTATCTACAGTATTTTTTTTTTTTACTAGATTCTCCGGTCACATTTATCAATCTTTTTATTCGTGTATTTATTTATTCATATTTTTTATCAAGCCAGCCAATCACCAATCGGCTTACGAAAGGCTTCATTCGAGGGACGCTACTCTTGCCAATCTATCAGCGTCTCTATCGGATGCAGCAAGTGTTTGCCTTCATCTTATTCTGTTTCCTTTCCGATCGAAGAGGCACGCACATACCGATATTATAAACAAACACACATGCACAGACACATACACACTATTCTCTCAACTCTCTCTCTCATTTCTCTATCCTCAATCTCTCCTCCTCTCTCTAATCTCTCTTTCTCTGGTCTCTCTATCTCTCTTTCCTCTCTTTCATCTCTCTCTATCTCTCTCTTTCCTCTCTTTAATATCTCTCTATCTCTCTCTTTCCTCTCTTTAATATCTCTCTATCTCTCTCTTTCCTCTCTTTAATCTCTCTCTCTCTCTCTCTCTTTCCTCTTTCATCTCTTTCATCTCTCTCTATCTCTATCTTTCTGTCTCTTCTTTCTCTCTCTCCGCTTAACTCTATCGACACATACAGTAAAGTTTGAAGATGTATTCAAAAGTGAAAGATAAAAATGCAGATCAAAACGTGATTACTAAATCCTGGCAAAATAAACAATAGGTTTTGATCATGACTTCTAACGCAACAGGTCTAATAATAGACACACGCTTCGAATGATGGTTTATGTGTACTACACATCTGTAGAAAGTAGGTACTTGTTTGAAGTTCCTTCGCGTGTGCCGACTTCATGAATATTGCAGGCAGGAGTCAAAGAGTGGGTCGAGAGCGTCCTGCAATTTCTTGTCTTGCCCCTTTAAACCTTTCAATGAGAAAGGAAAAGGTTAGAGCAGGCGTAGTAATAATATATGTATCTTGTATAAGAGAAAACAAATAGTGCGAGAAAAGAGGAAGAAGGGCCAACAAATCTTGATTAAAAAAGATCGATATCTTGGTTACGATCAATTAAAATATCGTAAAAATATTTGAACCCGGTCTCTTTCATAGAAATGGCATTGGGGGAATAAAAAACCCAGCCCAGATATATATACCATTTACCATTCGTATATTCATAATTCAATAATTAATTTGCTTTTGACCTTTTCATCTAATCAGCGATTACCGTAAAGCGATAATGAATTAAAATGAGACCTCATTAATTTTACGACTTACTTGTATGCGTTCAAGTACCTCAATGTGTTAAACATTTACTTCTTTTTAATCAGCAAACCTCTATCTATCAAAGCCTAGGTTGGAATAAAAGCTAGACAAGTCTTGACAATTAAGATACAAAGCAAGCGTAGAACTGGTTTGTGTTTTTTTATAATATCATACTTTATGCTGTAATAAATAAATGATATACGTCGTTTGAATATATTATGTATTCGGGTCTATTAAACTACATAAGTAGAGACTATATTATAAAGTATGGCTATCACAGTCCAGAAAGTCGCTTGCCAAAAATTCTGTGTGTAGCGTACATATTTTAACCCCTTCACTGCTAAGGACACCAAAACCCCTAAGATTTGCCTGTTCTCATACCAGATAAATCAGATTTCCGTGGACATACATATTAAGCCAAAAGCCTGAAATTCAAGCTTTCAGCATATGTCGTCAGTTCCCTGTTATCCGATTTATCTGGTGTAAGTACACGTACATTGTCACGGTTTTGCATATTTCAGTTGGGTTAGAATCAGAGCCCACTGTGAAAGGGTTAAAACTGCATCCAGGTTAACACATTCCTCCACGTATCTCTGTCCTGAGCTCGTGGTTTCTATGGTGAATTGTATAGGGTCAAAAATTTCGTGCTAAAAAGAGCGAGGAGCTTTCTTAACCCTTTCACTGCTAATGACTCCATTCAAAGTCTTCAAGATTTGCCTTTTCTTATACCAGATCAATCAAATTTCAGTGAACTGACATATGCCAAAAGCCTGATTATCAGGGTTTTGGCATATGTCAGTTCACTGTAATCTGATTGGTCTGGTATAAAAAAACACGTACATTTTAAAGATTTGTGCATATTTCAGTTTGGTTAGAATCAGACCTCGCTGTGAAAGGGTTAACCGTTTCACAACGGAGTCCGATTCTAACCCTAACAGAGCTTGCAGAATCAAATTCAAACTTTCAAGGTTTTCTCATACCAGATAAATCAGATTTTTTTAAACTTTTGTACATCATATCCCAAAAGCTTCTTGGCATATTTCAGTTTCAGTCCACTGAAATTTTATTTTGTGGATCTAGTTATCAATTTGAAAACCTTATCATTATCATTGGAAGGGTGAAATCTTATGACAAATGGACGATGTTTGAAAGGTGTGTGGGAGCTTGTGTGTATGTGTGTGTGTGTGTATGTGTGTGTATGTGTGTGTGTGTGTGTATATGATTATGAGTAGGCGTGGGGGAGGGGGATAAGAAGGGGGATCGGGGTAAGGGGAGTATGAAGGGTCGGGGGATGTGGTGAGGGATGGGGAGGGGGGGGGGGGAATCAGACAGCTTTGAGAAATCAATCGTGTAGGAGAATGAATCGGCTTCATTTAAGATGCTCTGCAGTCCTAGGGCAGTGTCACTCAGTGTGTCTGTGTATGTGATCGTGTGTGTCCGTTTGTGAGTGTGTCTGTGTGTGTGTGTGAGAGTGTGTGTCTGTGTGTGTGTGAGTGTGTGTGTCTGTTTGGGTGTGTGTGTATGTGCCTATGTGTGTGTCTGTGTGTATGAGTGTATTTTTATATGTGTGTGTGTGTGACAGTATGTGTGTGTGTGTGTGTGGTAGCTAATTGCTGACATCTCAAGGCTAATTGGTAAGCGCATTTACTACTAAGGTGTGAACACAAGTGTGATGGGTGTAAGTAAGAGAGAGAGAGAGAGAGAGAGAGAGAGAGGGAGAGAGAGAGATGTATACAATATCCTGGTCCCTGTGTGGCCCAAACTGTGTTTTATTGGCCCGGTGACAAGAGCGAGCACCCAGACAAAAGGTCTGTCAACAATTGGTGAACTCATAAGCAGATCTATATTATTGGCATGTATCGATCAGTTCGTGGTCCAGCGTCTCCCCTCCCCCTTCCAAATCACTTGCCCCCACCTCGCTACCATTTCCCCCCAGTCACTCCCCCCTCTTCGCCACCTCATGCCCCGGTCACTTGCCCCTCCCCCGCCACCCGTCCTC
>JAUEKZ010136404.1:0-15140 GCA_031471865.1 Melibe leonina | reverse complement strand
CCCGGACATATTATGAAAATGTACGTTTCGGTCCCAGCCTCAATCTCAAGCTCCCTCTCTCTCTCTCTCTCTCTCTCTCTCTCTTTCTCTCTCTCTCTCTCTCTCTTTATATCTCTCTCTTTATTTATCTATCCCTCTTTCTCTCTATCTCTCTATCTATCTATCTCTATGTGTGTGCGTGTGTGTGTATCCCTCTTCCTTTAACGGTTCTCTCTCTCTCTCATTCTATATTCTATCTCTCTCTCTCTATCTATCTATCTATCTCGCTTCCTTCCCTCTCCCCCACCATATATCATGTGTGTCTAACTAAACTGCCCACCAAAATAGTCTTGACCGGACATCAGCTCTTGCATTTGCTACAATGCTGCTGAATACTGCGCACCTGCATCGATTATAAGTTCAAATATAGAATAGATAGACATGAAATTTAGAGAACCAATGCTCACAATCACTGATTGCCTCAAACCAACTCCAATTCAATGGCTTCCTGTCATGAGTGCAGTTCGTTCTCCAAGCATGAGAAGATCAGAATGAAACCAAATGGCTAAACTTCGCTAAGACTGAAAAAAACTGCTCACTTTAAATTTAAATATAGAATGCCATACAATACTACTTACTCTCAACGGTAATCTTAAAAAGAGAAAAAAAAGGGGGAAATGTATTCAGCTTTCTAACACGTCCATTTATTGGTTCATAAATGTATTTTAATAAATACGATATCGTTACAATAGACGGTTCTATCTTATATTAAACAGTAAATACATTTAACACAAAGCCGGTTTTAAGGCTGATTTCTTTTTTATTAAAAAGGCACTAAACTGAGACAGCGATGAACTTTGAAGAACAAGGTTAGATCAGCTTTCATAGCGGGGAGTGTCTTCTATTTAGATTATTATCTTACATTGAAACTGTGATTCTACGCGTACATTATGGAAGAATGGATGGACATATTATAATCAATCTGCAATGGGTGCACAATGCTCCGGTTACACATTATGTGAAACTGCAACGGGATGGTTAATCCTTTCACAGCGAGGTCTGATTGTGACCCAACTGAAATATGCAAAATCTTGAAAACATACGGGTTCTTATGTCAGTTCATTGAAATCTGATTTATCTGGTATAAGAACCGGCAAATCCTGAAGATTTTGGTGTCTTTATAGTGAAATGGTTAATGCCTTTAGACTGCATTCCTTCGACGTCTCATAATGACAACATAACCGTAACAAAGTGAGCAGTGTTTACCTTTTTTCCCCTTCCAATAGCACCATATCACAATCGTGTGTTAGTAAAGTGCGGTCATTGTAGTGAGTATTTTGCCTCCACGCATAGACAGTCCATTTGAACCAGGTTTTTTCTCTCCTTTACTCATTGCTTACTGACATCAAATGCTATCAGTTCATTGAAAGCCGAAAATGCGTTCATTTTGGGTAATCAGACATGTTAAATAGGAAATGCGAATTGATTGCATCACGAAGCTCCAATGTCAACAAACCATGGCGAATGGATGCATTCTAGTTGCAAACCATCGTGTCGCTACCTGTAGATATCACTACGTAGTTATATAATGTGAATTATTTTGTTTTTTACAAAATGAATGAAAAAATCATTGTTGTCTGAGAAAAAAAAAGCGCTTTCAATTTTGTGAACTAGAACCAGATTGAGTATGGGTGGAGTAGAATTTTCTAAATGGAAGGCCATTGTATACCTATCGAATCTCTCGATGAGCGATGCGAATTTAGAACAATTCTCTGCCTATGGGGCTTGTGGTTTGCTCGGCAAAAATTTTATTATTTTCTACTCAAATTCATAAGGACTTACACAAAAAGGACAAACTTTCGTAGCTGTGGATAACATTTTTATCATAGCACCTGTTTCCATTGATGCTGGTTGTAGATAATTCACATACAAAATCATCCATGTGACTGTTATGAGACACACCGGTCTTTGCACTTTAATCACTAACACCAATCGTGTTTGCACGCATTTACCTGCACATCATCTACCGAGAACACACACAAACACACACACACACACACACACACACACAGTATCGAATGTGTTACATGACAATGAACCTTGAAGGCAACAGATGACTCTGTATCTCCTGTTAAATTACTCTACGCTATTGATAATCCTGTCATGTGCTATCTCTCCTCTCCCCCCCCCCCTCTCTCTCTCTCTGTCTGTCCTCTCTCTCTTTCTCTCTACCCCCTCTCTCTCTTTCTCTTTCTCCCTCTCTATCTACCTCCCTTCTCTCTCTCTTTATTTCTAAAACACAACACCAAAAACACATGTGGGCACACACACTTACACACACACACTACTCATGTACCTATATCATTTTTACACCTACACATGTACATGCATAATGACATAAGCTTAATACATACTCAAACACACACACCTCACGTGCCTTCTTCTATCTACTCATCCAGGTAACCAGTTTAATGGTGGGTGTGAAGGTGAGAAGCACACCTCATTATCTGTGGCACAACTTCGCCGCCGCCACCACCATCACCATCACCACCACCACCATCAGCAGCAGCAGGTATCAGGTGTATTTCGTTTTTTAACACTGAAGTAGGTCGAGTAACACACGGGTACAGTTATTTGCTACACCTATGTTCCGCCTACACACTAACCCTCGTCAAATTGTCGCTTGTTTTACTGTGTGTTATTGGTATTCTTTATGGGAAAGCGTGTAGTGTGTAAAACAGAGATACCTACACTCTTACTACAATCGACGCTGTACTGGCTTTACCATCATAAAATCATATCTAGTCTACCCCAACATCAACACATCCTGTAGATTTAGAGTTTCCAAGCATATTTTTTACTGATAATAGTAGAAAAGGGAGTTGAGATCTATCACCCAAAAAAATATGTATGATATATAGATCATGTTGCATAATTAAAACGTTTGCAGAGATAGAGTGAATAACGAATTCCACATTTTAAAATAAATAAAACTACAACAACATAAATACCAATAAACAATGCTATATTATGAAATGCTGTTGGAGAGACATGAGATAGAAAGTTTGAAAAGTATCAACGCTAAATACCATATTATCTAACACATGAAGAGGAAACAACAATTTTATTACAGAACTTACCTCTGGACTGGTATCGTACTCTGGATGTGCTGCTGAGTGTTATGGCAAAAGACAGCAGGAACGTCAGGAGAAAAATCACTTGAGTCAAAGTTGCCATTTTCAAAGAGAACCGGTCACTGATCCTCTTGCTTTATCACAAAATTACCGGTGGCTGGATGCATTTTATGTGAGATTTTACGTACTCGTTCCACACGAAAAATCCTCCATCGGTGCCCGTAAACACAACCTGGTGGCGCTCTGTTATCTTGAACTCAGTGCCACAAGGCTATGCGCATGTCAGGAATGCAACAACTTCCTTGATAAATGAGTTACAACTTTAGTCTCACTTTCTCTCTCTCTCTCTTTCTCTCTCTCTCTCTCTCTCTCTCTCTCTCTCTCTCTCTCTCTCTCTTTCTCACACACAGAAATGAGAAATCATTTAAAAATCCTTCTATAACTAACTTCTTTGTTGTTTTCACAGGAGGATGATATGATTATTGTTATGTGTTAACGTCACTGATCCCTCACGTCGCTTACACACAAGACAAGCCGATTCACCGGAAGAAGTGGCCGCAGCGCGATTCAAACCGACGCAGCCACTAGCCAGCCAAGTTATCGACCCTGTGACAGTCAGTGCGAAGGTGATGGGCCCTGCATGCCCGCATTCGGGCGGCGCTTAGCTCGCTATCCATGTCTCTTTTTTTAGATTTTTTATTTTCAAACAGCTGTTTCAAATTCAGTAAACACAGACAAAAGAAGAAGAATTGTATGATTGATAAGATGAGAGGGTGTAGATCGTACTACGGCCCAGGATCGAGATGGATTACTTTTAAGGAATCTGAATAAATGAAGAAACTATATTGTATATCACCAAAACGTTGATTTCGCTAGAAGATAATCTGTAATGTAATGGAAAACATGATAATGCTTACTACCATAGTGGACAATTTTGTAGCGTATGACAAAGCATGCTCAAACATAGATTAGAAAATATATTGGATTAAAGCAAAAACTGAAAAAAAGAAAAGTACACATGGTCATTAAGCAGTGTCAGGATATGTATCCCCCCCTCATTAGGGAGGGACGGGAGGGGGGTAAGACTTTAGATTATTATAGTTGGATTCATTCAAACGTTGTCGCGTGGTTGTGAATTCTCGGAATAACTCCCACAAACACAAAAACGTACACACACGTTTGAGATAGAAGGAATAGTGGTGTGTTTCTGCTGTGTGTGCGTGCGTTTGTGGGGTGGGGGGGGGAGAGAGAGAGGGGGGGGGGTGATGAGTGGGTCGGAAAATAGATACACTGAGATGTGTTTCAATCAGCGTATCATACTTTATTACTCTTCAAGAATCAATAAAAGTTAAAAAGGACTAAACGACACTGGATTTCATTGACATCGGTCTGCTACAGAGGTGAAGTTTCATTATAATTTTTTTTTAAATATTATATTGTTAGCTTTTTTTGTTTATAAACTTTTCCTTCTTATTAAGATACTGCCGGTTATTTTGGGGGTTTTTTTGTTTCGATATCACTTACTTTTTTTTTATTTGTCATCCGCCTTCCTTCCAACTGGTTTTCGTCTTCATATGTTTTTATCTGTTTTACTATCTTGTATTTTTTTTTTAAATCGATAGTAAATGAAAAAGCAAAGTGATAGTTTTCAAACTACAACAGATATCTAAGGTTACCTGAAAACAACATAAGAAAATAAAGAACCGCACTTGTCTTTCTTTGAATGATATAATTTAATGATAGTAAAAGAGGGGATCGCTGGGCTATCAGGTATCAATGGTAAAACAAGGGAAATGGTTGACATGCCAGTGGCATAAGACAATGACAAAACAACAGATTTTTCAGTCCTGTTTTGTCCCTTTCCTCTACCAGTGGCCTGTCAACCACTCCCCTTGTTTTACCGCATGCTATTTACTTGCTTGTAAATGTAATCTTATAAAATAGTTACTTTTAACTAGGTCTCTTGTCATGTTTTCTTCCGCCTCTTTGTAGAAAAATACCTTGGTGACGACTCATCTTGCGCCATCCACGGAGAGAGACAGAGACGAGTAAACCTCTATCACGTGACTTGGCGCTATGAATATTAATGCGCGGCCGTTGGGCGATGACCAGTCAGGAGGTGGCAGAGCGGGAAACCCCGCTGACTGTCGTGCTAGCGCGGATCGATCTTAAGCCTTGGTTGGTGCGAGTCTAGCGACGGCCACGTCAAACGGGCAAAGCACCTCCTCCCTTTCTATGTAGATAGGTCTAGGGCACCTACTTCTTGCCAGGGGGCGAGTCCATTTTGGTATTATGTAAAAAAGGTGTGAAGGGAGTCAGCGTAATAATCTCGAATTGGGATTGATCCCTGCTCTTACTAGTTTGGTGAACTAGATGTAATATTATTATTCAAATACTCGTAAAAAATGGACGGGTAAACATATAGAGATGACGATGTGCCAATACCTGACTCCAAACCAGTGTGTGGAACTTGCTGAGCGATGTTTTATCCACAAAGCCACCTCGTCCATATTTATGAATACAATGCACACGTTTCTAGCCAATAGCAACGACCAATAAATGATGCATGGCAAGGTCAAGCGGACAGAAGTGCTTACAGAAAGTAACGTCCAATGATGCGTGTTTCAATTCAATAGGAAAGAAGCGCCAACTGTAAGCCACGTCTGATGTTGCTCGTTTAAAAGTCAATCGGAGAGACGTTCTAACGGTAAGTCACATCTAATGTTGCATGCTCCAAGTCAATCAGAGAGACGTGCTAAATGTACGCCACGTCTTATATTGCATGCTCCAAGTCAATCAGAGAGACGTTCTAACTGTAAGTCACGTCTTATGTTGCATGCTCCAAGTCAATCAGATAGACGTGCTAAATGTACGCCACGTCTTATATTGCATGCTCCAAGTCAATCAGAGAGACGTGCTAAATGTAAGCCACGTCTTATATTGCATGTTCCAAGTCAATCGGAGAGACGTTCTAACTGTAAGTCACGTCTAATGTTGCGTGTTTAAAAGTCAATCAGAGAGACGTGCTAAATGTAAGCCACGTCTAATGTTGCATGCTCCAAGTCAATCGGAGAGACGTTCTAACTGTAAGTCACGTCTAATGTTGCGTGTTTAAAAGTCAATCTGTAAGTCACGTCTAATGTTGCATGCTCCAAGTCAATCAGAGAGACGTGCTAAATGTAAGCCACGTCTTATATTGCATGTTCCAAGTCAATCGGAGAGACGTTCTAACTGTAAGTCACGTCTAATGTTGCGTGTTTAAAAGTCAATCAGAGAGACGTGCTAAATGTAAGCCACGTCTAATGTTGCATGCTCCAAGTCAATCGGAGAGACGTTCTAACTGTAAGCCACGTCTAATGTTGCGTGTTTAAAAGTCAATCTGTAAGCCACGTCTTATATTGCATGCTCCAAGTCAATCGGAGAGACGTTCTAACTGTAAGCCACGTCTAATGTTGCATGCTCCAAGTCAATCAGAGAGACGTGCTAAATGTAAGCCAGGTCTTATATTGCATGTTCCAAGTCAATCGGAGAGACGTTCTAACTGTAAGTCACGTCTAATGTTGCATGCTCCAAGTCAATCAGATAGACGTGCTAAATGTACGCCACGTCTTATATTGCATGCTCCAAGTCAATCAGAGAGACGTTCTAACTGTAAGTCACGTCTAATGTTGCGTGTTTAAAAGTCAATCTGTAAGCCACGTCTAATGTTGCATGCTCCAAGTCAATCAGAGATATGTTCTAACTGTAAGCCACGTCTTATATTGCATGTTCCAAGTCAATCAGAGATATGTTCTAACTGTAAGCCACGTCTAATGTTGCATGCTCCAAGTCAATCGGAGAGATGTTCTAGCTGCTCATCTACGTCCAATGTTATCATGTCCTAAATCAATGTCCATGTACCTCGTTGTTTGTCATAATGTTTGTGTTGTATTCAAACTCAAATAAGCTGGATGACGTTTTCAGTGTGAACTGCTTATTGCCATACAGTAAGATACTTTTCACACGAACTGGTTCGAAGCTATCATCCTACATTTTCTATTCCCCACCTATTTATTTTTTGTCTTTGTTACTTACCACTAAAAACATCTCCCAAATTGCAATTTTGTTTTGTAAACAGAACAAAGAAATGATTTGAGCAACTTAAAGCGTAGTTGAGCATACTGAATACAACACCGGTCCAAATTTAACGATATTGCTCATCAAGTAATTATTTTAAAGACGCCTGGTCTATTGGTCTGCAGTTTATCTCATTTCGGTTGCATGATGCAGATGGCAGGAAAATAGCTGTAATCTTCTGGGGATGATGCTGATCTTTTACAGATTTCTTTCCTATTTAGATCTGTCAACACTCATCGGCGAGATTTTTAACAACTGCCAGCCAAAAAGAAGGCGGTTTGAGGATGGGGTGTTTTTCGGATGAGAGGATTCTAGTACAAGCTAGAGACGGGGTGCCAAATAAAGATCTGTCTTTGAAATAGCCCTAGATTAGTTTGAAGGATTGTTTAAGTTCCACTCCGGACTTTTTTCGCCCTGATTGAGCAAGGGAAAAAAAGACACGCCTCTGAGCTTGCAGGAGTCACGCGAAGAAAGCCACGTTATCACAATGTCCCTGAGCATAATAATGATAATAATAATAATAATAATAATGATAATGATAATATGAGTTAAAGCCTGTGAATAGCAATACAATGCTTCAACAACCGCCCCCGCCGCCTCCCCCACCCTCACCACACACCGCTCCTGATCTCCTTTTCATCAACATTAACAAGCCCAAAACACAGACAGGCTGCATGGCCTGTGATCGATTTCTCAGTGCTCTCTGTCCATCGAGAGAAAAACAGAATCAGTGTAATATAGAGGATCATTCCATTTTAGGAGTATCTGACAATCCAATACTTTTCGGTATATTTTTTATACGACCACATCTTTTGTCTTTTCTTTATTTATTTGTTTCCATCTTGTTCCTATTATTATTGAATATTTAATTACTTAATTAGAATAAAACAGCTACCTAAGCAGCCAACAACAGCTTATCAGAAACTCGCAAGGAGGTAGAGAAAACATCGCTGTCTCGGACCTTTCCTCTGGACAGTGTTATTTATGCACCAGGCCGTTTAACCGATGCGAGGTCTCCATGTCATAACTACCTAAGTCAACGGAAGGCAAGATAAGCAGCAACTTGAAGAGTGGTTTTTTTCATTAATTTATTTTTACTTTTTTTTAATTTGGTGTGATTAAGTAAATCGTGTTTGAAACAAATTTCAAAATGGCGGCCTGAAATGGGTGCACTTGGATTTGAAAAATACATAAATTGTGGTGAATATGACGTTTTATGTGTTTTTTAATGTAAGGAACTGATATTTAAAGGGTGATTCGTAGCCCAGATGACCTATTTATTGACAACCTTTTGGTCTTTTTTTTCTTTTAAAAAACCACATTACCTTGATTTGCTCGTCGATCAATGGTTTTTTAGACGAGCCCAAAGCATCATTCTCATCAAAGTCCTCTAACTCGCAAACAGCAGAACTTTCAAGTAAACTCTCTGTCCTTAAATATTATGTGGCTCTAATGTAAAGCCTAGCTACAATCAGTAGGCATTCTTCTAACACTAGCTGTCTTCTTTTGTGAAATGCGAAATCAAATTTCAAAAACCGTCATTTGAATTACATGCTTTTCTCTTCTTCTTTATGTTGACTGTTCAATAATCCACTTGAGCGAAAACCAATAAAGCAGCTGAAAAACTCAGCATTGGCAAAGATGGGGACATGTGCCCATTTGCCAATAAAATATCCAGATGCAGATCATAGACATCAGTCATTGCGCATTTAATGTTTTTCGGTTATTTCGTTGCTAAACGATTTCAAGAATGAGACACGCCCTTGAAGCCGTCCCTGCAGATGACTTTCCTAACCAGATCGTCAACACCAAGTAAGTACCAGTTAGCATTTTGCAAGTCATCATAGCACTTTCTGAGATAATAAATCACCATGGCTGCAACCTGAAAGTCACTTGTTATTCGGTTCTAAAAATCGGCGTGCTTACCATTAGAATATAAAACAGTGTCAAAACTTAACACAGATTATTCCGGCAATGATTGCAGGGTAAGATAGAACGGAATCTTTACCATGCAGCTACTTGTGAAAACCAAAAGTTCAATTTCAAACTTTTGGCTGCACTCTAGCGGATATTATCATCATCATAGCCTTCCATCCTTGTCAGGTATAGGCCACAGACAAGCTCCTTCTCTAGCGCTCTCCTAATTTTGGGATTTTTGTCAAAACAAAAGACTCGTTCCAGTCGTTATCATCTCTTTATCCAGATCCAGATATGAAAGCGTATATATCTATTAAAGTGGACCCGATAGCTCAGTCGGCACAACGTCTGACTAGCACTCAGTGTGGTTTGGCGCGTGTTCGATCCCAGTGGAAGCAGCACTCTTGGCAGGGCCTTCCTGTCCACCAACAGAAAATTAGGACTACGAACTGTAGGTCTCTTTAGAACCGGTGAAAGTAAAGGCGGCTTGGAAAACAAAGGCAACATACCACACTATGCCGTAAGCATGACAAATCAGGACTGCACTCCTGACCCTTGGTGCTCAAGTATTGAATATGGAACTCACTCTACTTTACACTTTATAGAGCATTTCCCAGACTACTGCAATCGCTATGCATGTTCCCAGAATACTGCAATCGTTATGCATGTTCCCAGACTACTGCAATCACTATGTACTCACAATGTTACACCGTAGAAGTAGAACGAATAGAATCTGCCTTTTAGTGTAAGGCGCTATACATTTTTTATAAGTTGTTTTTTTTCGGACGATGACAAAGTTGTAAAAGCAAGATCTCCGAATTGAACATCCATCTGTGATACTGATAGGAACATAATATATTATACATGCTTCGAACCTGCGAATCCTAAATGGCAAAAACAGAGCTATAACTATAAGGATATAATATCGGCAGAAAAGTAGACAAGTGGACCGTTCTTGAGGTATTTTTATTATGTCACGAGTCAAGTTTTTGTGGCTTTTTTCCCCACTTCCTTTTATACTGCAGCATGCAGTGTCATGTTCCAGCCCTGTGACAGACTGGTTACAAATAGAGCGAAGGGGCGTCGAGAAGTTCCTGTTGTCACACATGATAAATTACAGAGCCACGAGTAAAACTTTGGATGAAGACAAAAGCAAGCCAGTGATCAGCCTACGGTGCTGAGTCTTTAGTGGCTTCAGGACCAAGACTTGCTCCTCTGAATTAGCCGACGACATAAACAACTTTAATAGAGATAATAACAATAATAATGGTAATAATAATGATATCTAGTAATATTCTAATCATTATAATAATAGTAATAATAACAATATTGATAATGATGGTCATAACAACAATAATGATATGAATGATGATATTGATAATGAGAGAAAAATTCTACAAACTGTATCTGCCCCAAAAGGAAATTCGCTTTGCAGTACAGTGTGTCTACGTCATAGTCACAGAAGACCACCACATAGGAGAAAAAGCAGATATGGACGCCCTAACAGCTCTGTGGCCACAACTCCAAACACAGATGATAAAAGTATGAAAGAATTTGGCGTGTTTTGTTACGTCAGTAAAGCGTTGCTAAGGGAAACATTTTAAGTGACATGCCATCAATTTTGGCAGATTGAGCTCTACGCATTTTCAAAAACTTGAAATTGAATTCTCTCAAATGATCAATTTTTTTTCTTTTGTGGCCCTTTGTAAGTCAGGAGTAAAATTATTTCTTCCGATAATGATTAATGAAAAGCAATAAAGATATTAACAATGCGTGTTGCTCCAAAAATTCACCAAAAATGTTGCTTGGAGCGCATTATTTTTGGACATATTATCGATTTAAACACATTCACACAGAGATAGCAAGAAGAGCTGTTCCCACATGACTAATGTAAACAAAAAAAAATCATCTTAGATACCGATCGATAAGCACACATCCTTATAAACCTATTCACGCATGTCATCACACCAAAATAGCCATAGAATAGCCATTTCAATGCCAAGGACACCAAGGGCCGGTTTCATGACGCGAAACCAAAGCTTAGTCCGAGACCATGTTCTAAATATGGCACGATTTCGGTACGGAGTGAATTGTTTTTAATTTTTTGAGTGGTCAAAATATTCAAAGGGAGCCTAAATTGAGCTATATTTAGAACTTAGCCTCGGACTAAAACCTAGTCTCGCGTCATGAAATTGGTCCCAAAGGACTTGACAGTTCTATTGCCAGATAAGAACCCGTACATATTCAAGATTTTGCATAATGATAGATCAGTTTGGTCATAACCATATTACGTACTCACCAATACGTTCCTCGTCGGTTTTGGGTTGTAGTTCCTGTGACATGGATACTCTCAGCACCATGAACGTGGACACAATGACACAGAGCATGCCCACCCTGACATTGCGGCCTGGTGATGACGGGGTGTCCATTATAGGTAGTCTGCTGTACAAGTGTGTAGTGTGTAGCAGTAGTTGTATAGGTATACCTAGTGTGTTATTTTCATCCTAAGTGAACACAATTGGTTGGGAGCCTATAAACAATAATGATTATGATGATTAACGTGATCTATATTTTTAGACGGAAAGATGACGTAACTAATAACCAATATTTGCAATATTTTAGTGATGGTGACAATGATTATAGTAAGTGATTCAACTGATGACTGCGGTTGTGATTTTTACTTGGATGAGAAAATTCCTTCACTTTTTCAAGTATCTCGCAGATTTTGGAACTGAAGGTATGAAGTGAAGACTATCATTATTATTATCATTATCATTATTATTATCATTATTATTATTATTGTTAGCATTATTATCATTATTATGATTATTATTGTTTCAAGACTTTCTTTGGGAAGTCTGTTGGCCATGGTTTGGGTGGTTTAGATAAATTCATAATAATACATCGTGAAATACAGCTTTCGTTTCTATTTCTATTAATGATTCTATTATGATCACAATATCCTGATCTTTATTATTTTTATTATCATCATCATTATTATCATTACCAGGAAGGTCTCCCTCTCTCACGTGACTTGTTGGTATCAGCTGATCGGTATCTTAGAATATCTAGTTCGTGACTTGTCGCCCAATCTGGCAACTCTGGTTCCCGCCGGATTGCGAAAGTAGCTAATGTTAGCCAATATGAAAACGATGTTTTAAGCACAGGTTTTAAATCACATATTGCTAAACCCTACCCTTAACCCTAAGTCCTAATTCCTATGAGATTAAGCTATTTAAAGGGTATCATAATTAGCATCATTTAAAGTATATGTTACAAGTCTAGATCTTAATTTCTAACTTTGCCTATTCGGACCTCACTTCTTAACTAGGCCTAGTGCCGTGTTTCTTCACCACTGTTCAAAATGTAAACGTTATCAAAGTAAAAACAACAACATTTAAAATTAGCGTTGTTCTTATTATCTTATAGCTTGTCATTGTCCTTCAATTATGAGTTGGTTTAGATTGATTGTCATCATTTCTTATCATCGCAACCTGTCTCAAAAACAAGTAGTAACAAGGCGACGCGTCTGTCGCAACCTTAATTTTAGGATGGCGGACAGCCAGCAGACGATGATCAAGCGAAACGGAAGTCGGGGCCTTTTACTATAGGCCTTTCCTGTCTATCCTTCTCTCTAGTCTATGCTCGCCAGGGCTAATTATAAAATATGAAACAAGCACACAACATCGTTGAAATTAAGTCAGATATAGAATATTGGGCAGTACAGTGAAGAAGAAAAAAAAACATATAAAAAGCATTGGATAGTAGAGATGTGACCAGAGGAGCATTCGAATTTGGAACTTGTCTAAGCATCCATCGTCTGGCCACCTGCACAAGACAGCGCACCTATTCACTGGGCCATCTGTCTTGTGCTGGCGGCCTTCTTTGATCACCTATTTACTTTCCCATTCGTCTGATCTATACTATGATTAATTTTTGTTTTAATTTACAAAAACAGTTTGTTAAGGCACAGGCTTTTATTGCGAGCGATGATATCCACAAAGTGTACTAATCGTACTTTACACTTTTAATTTGCCTTGGTCAACAGCAAACATCGAAACACATAGGTCAAGGACACTGATGTATATGGGCCAGGTACTCATTTTTACTGCTGGATCGACAATTGGGGTTTCCGGTCCCAGGACCTTCAGTAGAAAAACTCTGATGCTCTACCAACTGAACCAATGCAGCCTTCTAATCATTCTATAATATCTTTCTCTCCTTGGAGCGTCTCTCCCTCCTCTTTGCTCTCATCTTCTTCAACTCTCTCTCTCTCTCTCTCTCTCTCTCTCTCCCTCTCTCTCTCCCTCTTTCTTTCTCTCTCTTCCCCCTCTCTTTTCCTAAAACTTACCCTATCCCTCACACGCACATACAAGTATTGATTTCATTTCCCCAACAGTGCACAGCGTATCTCTAACAGCTAAACGTGTGCAATGTAAGAAAAGATCAAGTCCAGGCCAGGTGTCAATGTTGTTGTTAGCCCTTTCATTGCTAAGGACACTTGCCTCTTCTTAGACCAGATGAATCAGATTTCATATGTATATGTCCGTTCATTGAAATATGATTTATCTGGTAAAAGAACACGTACATTTTAAAGATTTTGCATATAATTCAGGTGGGTAAGAATCAGACCTCGCAGTGAAAGGGTTAATAATAGGAGATATAACATATTAACCCTTTCACCACGCGGTCCGATTCCAATCAATTAGAGTACCTATACAAAATATTCAAATATTCAAAATTCCCGTGTTCTTATACAAGATGAAAAAGACTTCAGTGGACTAACATATTTGGAATAATAAGTAAATCCACAGAAATTATCTGGAATACGAACTGGCAACTTTTATGGTTTTTGATGTCTCTAGTAAGTAGTTTGAAAAATGACCTTAGCAATAAAAGGTATTACGTACAATAATAGTTGTTTTCGTCAGAGTCATCATCTACTATTAGTCACCATTGCGTCGTGATTATTATCACTCTCATAAAACTCATAATTGATAGATTTATAAAGCGCCTTTTTTCCTTTGGACTCAAGTGTTTTGTGATTGTTTCTGTCTTCTTTCATTACGTAACATTAGGATGATTATATTATCATTATTGTTGTAATCTTATTGTTTATTATTACTTCTACTTTATTATTGTCACCATTACAATTTTCTTTAGGATTAATTACTATCACTGTGTGTATATAATATATCGTTACCATCATCATACCAATACCATCATCATCATTAACGTCAACACTATCTTGAACAATTGCAGCAATAAAATCGTCCTCATAATCATCTTTGTCATTATCTCTCATCACATTGCTGGCTCTCATCGTTAGGAGTGATTATAATGCTTTTTGATAGGTGTCATTTTCAAAACTGATACGATTTCTATATTAAACAACGCCCCCTCCCCTAAAAAAAATTTCAAAAGAAGAATGATAAAAAATACTGCTGCCATCATCATTATGGGTATACCAATAACACATAAGTTAGCACAGGTTAAAGAAAAAGGTGGAAGAGAAAACTCACGTAATAAAAGAAGGAAATAATTTTGCACAAACAAGTGAAGAAGATAACAACCCATCAAGAATTCATTATGAAAATCCACCTCGCATGATAAGACAGGGTGAACATAAACCCAAAATGTCAATTCGCTAGAGCACGGATTTATTCCAGAATTCACATTTTCATTCCTGTCAGGTTTTGCTCTATGTCGTGAGGGATTTACACAGAGACAGAGTCAGAGGCAGTAACAAGGCTGATTAACACACCTCTAACACGGCAGCAGTAAAGCCGTGGATTAAGTCTGTGTCATTAATCCATCGTGTTCTTGTGGAGCTGGATTAGGCGGTTTACTATTCTATATTCGCTCTTAATGCATGGACAGGGGCAAAACTTGAGAGATTAAAAAGGATGGGGGGGGGGGGGGGTGGGGGCCCAAAGAAAATAAAAAAAAAACCAAAAACCTACCAAAAATTAAAAAAAAAAAAACCGGCAAAAA
>JAUEKZ010135964.1:0-15146 GCA_031471865.1 Melibe leonina | reverse complement strand
GGTCCGGGGAGACCCAGGATATTCTACTGCCCTTTGTGTACAAAAGTACTGTCCTTCTAGATAGCAAGTGACCCTGTGGTTAGGTAGCATAGCGCAAAAACATGGGGGATGACCATAAGTCTGTTGGGACGACAAGCAGGATCAAGCAACAAACACATCGTAAGTGCAAGTTGCTTGAGATCTTGATAAAAATCTTTATTTATGTAGCTCCTATTGCTTACATGACAGCCAACAATGACAGCATGGGTTCGCAGGAGCGAAAAAACTGAAGTGACATGACATTCTTCCTAAATTTGGCAATTTTGAAATATGTAAATTCAATGGCACACATACACACTAAAAAAAAGAGAAAATATTTCATGTTTTCTTATAACAATCTTGTCAAAGCTTTATGATAAACGTTTTTATTTTTCAATAAAGAAATTTGGAGCTCAGAATAGAAATCTATTTTTGATGTGGCTTTATTCCTCAACCCTTGGGCTCTTTTCAAATCCAGCCCACTAGCAAAACTTTCTTCTTTTCCTTTACAGTATAGTTCCTGCAAGTCATTTAAACTAGGGATACCTTCTCCATTTCTAGAAAAACACGACAATGGTCTAGAACTTGAACACTTGCTGGCTTCAGATTCTGAGAGATCTTTTCTCTTTTTAGAATTTACCTCCAAACAACTGTTCTCTAAAATTTTCTTATCAGTATCAATCATTCTGTGATGATCTCTTTCCCCCACTGATGATATAACTCTTTTGAAAGAATCCTCCAGCTCTGAATCCTTGACTTCAGAATTCTGTACCTCAGGGTTTCTCTTTTCACAATTTCTGTATTCAGAATTAGACACATCTTTATTGTCTAAAGACATTTGAGGTGCAGAAATTATACTGTCAAAACTAGACTCCCTCATTTCAGTGTGGCCGTTATCTGTCAATGTCTCTGTTGATAAATGGTTTACTTCGCTAATGTCTCTTTCAAGCATTTCTTCAGCACATGCAGTTGGCAATTTCTCACTTCCACAAATTGCAACAGGCATTCTCTCCTCATTTTGACACTGCAAACTTTCTCTACAATGGGATTCTTCTGCAACTTTACTGCAGCTATCGCTATTAAGTAAAGAGTTTCCATGATTATCTGAAACACAGTTATCATTATCCACAGAACAGATTCCTACTTCCTCCGCAGGATGCTGATTGTCTGGGACAAAATCTGAAGATTCCTCAATTTCTGGTTCGGACGATTTTGTCTCAGAAATGGACTTTTCAGACAATTTATCATCAACAAAGTTTTTTGGGTTATTTTCTATACTCAAAGTCAAAGGTATGTTCTCATGTATAAGCCTTGAACTACAACTCAAAGAATGTTCAGGTTTCATTGAAATTTCAGTTAGCAAAGCAGTTTGTTTATGAAAGGTAGTGTCAGTGACTTCAAAATCAGGAGTAGAAGATGTAACATCACAATTCTTATCCTGATTAACCTCCTTTATATCTGACAATTCTGCACTATCATTTTGAAATACAACTCCCTTGGCAAACATTTTTTTCCTTTTTGCTGGATATGCTGAAAGAGATTTTTTTCTTTTCAAAACAGACATGGGAATATCCCCTCTATCATTATTGTTTTCTGAAGAAATAGATTTTTCAGAGTAACCCTTTGTGGTTATATAATAATGCTCAGATGAGGAACTTGACAAGAAGGCATCAAAAGAATTCAAATCTATGACAGATTTTACATTGTTAGAATTAGAATCAAGGGGTGAGGAACACAAACTGTTTGAATCAATACTAAAAGAATCTGCATAGGATTTCAAGCGCAACATATCACTGCGGTCACTAATGTCTGTTCCAAAAGGACCTCTGGAGTCTTGAACGATTGGAATGATGGTCTTAGGTTGAAGGTATTTGACAAATGTCACAAGTTCAGGAAAGCTGGAGTGGTCAGAATATGGAACAACATGTATGTAGGGATCTCGGCTAAAGGGCTTGCAGGGCAAACCTATGGAAAACAAAAGAGAAAAAAGTAAACAAAGAGACTGGCTATTTACAAATGTAGTATGATTTATTCTTTCTTTGTCACACATTATAGGCTCTCATCAATCTCATATGTCTCCAAATTTATTTTACATTAATGTGCTATCTATTCTTTGGTAGAATTAAATAATATTTGTGTGCATGTCTGACTTTTATAGAGTTGCTGCTACCCGATGTATATTTTATTTTATACTTATTTCAAATCACTGCATTTTTATTTTGGTCAATTATATTTTAACATAAATAAAATCTATGAGGATGAAATGCGTAACACTCCCACTATATAAGAATAAATAAAATATATCTTATCTTTAAACTAGACTATAAACCCTGTCTTACACAAAAGAGCATCTCTAACAAAGGTTTGAAAAGAAAGAAATTAAAAAAAAAAGACTGGCACATTTAACGCCTGCATGAGAACGGTTATATCAGGGGGTTGGAGTCCTAGCCACATCATACCTAAAAGATGTTAAAATTGCTTCACCATTGTTGATAAGGGTCTTAAATAGGCAACAACCAAAAAACCCATCAGAGAAAAAAAAAAGTTAATTAAACTACAGTAATGTTTAAAAAAAAAAAAAAAAAAAGAAAGAAAAATATTTTGATGCCTTTGCACCCTTATTTTACTGAACACACAGACATACATTCTTAACATACAAATAGACACAGCCAGACAACATGCACATTAACACAAACAAAATCAAAGACAATCAAACAGCTAATTTATTACTGAGAGGATTGGTAGCAGCTAGAAAATCAGTCTGTATCCTACTATCTAGAACTATAGAGAATTAGTTTTATATGTTTCTACAAGTGTTTACACTGGTGAACTGTATTTTTTGGTGCTTGAATTATAAAGTTGACAAAGTCAGTAAGTTACATTTACAAATTAAAAATTCAAATTTGTTTCAGAATAAGGTTTCTCTATTTTCAGTGCACAACAGCGAATTTCTTAATTAAACACAACTACAGGGCAGCCCATTTGTAACAGCCTCTGTTATAACAGCAACTTTGATAAATCAAGTTCCCATTTTTTTCTCTCTGTAAGGACAGATAATTCTAACTTTGCAATTACAGGATTCAATTTGTTTTAACCATGACACTTGGAATGTTATGCTCGCTTGTCTGAACACAATCATGCAAACCCTTAGTCCCCCACCCCATCCCACCCAGCAGGTGAACATAGCAATGCACCACATACAAGGCAACATTGCTTTGGGTGACCGCACAAGCTGAAGGTCCATTGGCACAGGTAGTTATTTTTTATAACAGACATACGTGAAAAGACACTTTATAACAAAGACAAATGCCAGTCCACTCTGTCCTGTATATCAGACTTGACTGAATTACTGTTATAATGGGAACTGTTTTTGTACTTCATTGATTTGGAATAATCTCAGTTTTAGAGTGATGAATTTACTATTGTATTCTTTTAAGTACTATCATAAGTGCAGTCTCTTTAAAATATTAAAAACGGATAACATAAAACACATACTCACTTAAGTACTTTCCATGACTTACCTGTAAATATCGCTGTTGGCAATATAGCAATTGTTGGTCTTTTCTGATTAAGTTTATACAACACACCTCTTGAAACACTTTGAAATGGTACAGCTCTTATACGTCCTTCATCACCTTTCAATAGAACTGAAAACACATTGCAGTCAAACAGATGCTGTGAGATTGAATATCTCTCTGAGGAGATATAAACGGTTTCATTTAGAGCAACTCCAATCTTTGCTAACATGGACTCCTTTCCAAGTTTGCGCATACCAACAATGACATGCGAGTCTGGGTGTTGCTTTATAATTGCTATTATTTGCTCCAGACAATTTTCTCTTGATGGGAATATGCACGATGGGGAACAGAATGTATTGTCAATATAAACAACATCAACTTTACCACACAAGTTGCGCAAATTTTCAGTCATCATTTCAGACGAGAATCTAAAGTCTCCAGTATGAAGAATATTTCCAAACTTCCCCTCAAAATAAAGCATTACGGCCCCAGGACAATGATTAGCATCAAAAGCAGTTACACAGAATGATTCTCCAGAATGTGGCATTTGAACTAGTGTACTTTGATTCAATGGAAGGATTTTCAACCAACATTTTGAGATAGCATAATGGTCTTCCAGAATTTGTGCACTAAAACTTGAACAATAGATAGAACGTGACCAAGATGAAGTTAATCCAACTATGTGGTCTCCATGTACATGCGTTAAAAAGTGAGTATAATTCTGTTGCTGTCCTTTGATCTTCCAAAAATCCACTGCAATGCATGTGCCAGAAAGAATCTGCCCATTCATCTTTCTGAGAATACCTGTAGAATAAAATACAAAATGTTGTTATACAGTGGAATGTGGATAAAATCAACATGCATTCAGTCAAAACTTGGTTGAAGTAAATTTCTTAAGATGGTCACAATTTTTTTCCTAAAAATTCATTGTTTTTATTATTTCTGATTTTAATTGGAACTTCCCTTTTCTAAAAGATATAAAAAATTAATGGTATATTTCAACAAAAGAAAGTAGAGAAAACACAACAGAGACAGGTTGCAACAGTGTCGTTTGGTGCCGTAAAAATGTGATTTTAAGTCTTGTGCACACGTGCAGGCTGATCTTTTCTTTGTCTTTTGTTTGGTTATCGTCCTGTCAATTCTTTTGATTGCATCACCTTGAGCGACTGTTTGTACTTTTCCATAGAGCTATTTGAACAAAAACAGTGGTGTTAATTTTCATTTCACGATATTGCATTATTCTTTTGCTTTGTAAACAATAAGAGCTCCCGTTTGAGTCTACAGTGATGCACGCATTGGTCAAACTCGCTGGTGCAACAGAAATAGTTCGAGGGATCTGTTTTTTGACAAACACGTGAAAGTACTAGACGATAAGGGGAAACAACCCTTATATGTAGGCTATTATACACAGGTATAGAAATACTGCAGTTACGTTAATGAATGAATTGATACCTACACACTACACGTTGATGTAATGTGACATCGCAGGTAAACATCTGCACAACATGTTATAGTCGCTGGCGAGGCCTTTGTGAGCCCCGAATGTCTTTGTTCGCTGTGTTCTGAACACAGCGGCAAGCATGGATCTACGTCAGCATGGTGTGGGCTATTTTTAGTCACTGGTTGGAGTACTTTCAGGCCAAAAATGAGGTAAAATTTTCTCACAGTGCTTGAGAAAATAATTTGACAAATCCGTTGAGAGGTTCGACCATGGCGTGAAAAAAATGTTAAGAAAATAGAGGAAATTATTCAGGACATTGCATGTTGTTTGAGGGATGCAAGAATTTGACAACCGCGTTTTTGAGGAACACGTGCAGCACTGTAATTTCTAATCACATGGTGAGAGTATTATATTTTCAAACTCATTATAGAAGACTCTAAACAGTCCCTGCCTCCAATGCCATTTTGTTAGAAAAGAAAGCCTGTATGTACAGATTGGACAGCCTGAACAAGAAAGTGTGCTTTAGTAACAAGTGCTTCCAAGTTTAGTACTTCAAGTAGCCCGAGTGGGATTTGAGGTTTATTGTAAGTAAACCCAAACCTTATTTTACAACCACCCGTTATAACACCAACTTTTGACTGAGTAAATCATCACTCACTAAATAAAGACACAAAATAAAAATTGTTATACCATCATCCGCCAACAACTTGTAACATTCATGACTTGCATAGCGTAAATAATTCTCCTTATACTGCCAGCCTAAAATTTTGGGTTTTTGTACATTCTTAGTACACGGCTGAAATTTGATGTTTAAAACATGTTATTCAATGTACTTTTTGACGCTGAACACGAATATATCAAATTTATGTAGGGGGCGACTCTAGTTTAGAAGTTATGAGCAAAACAAAATTGGACTATTTTGCGTTAATTAGGTCAACTTTGGCCATATTTGGTCAATTTCGCGGAATTATATTGCGGTCGCACGTTTATTAGTTCAATTTGGCGCAATAATATGGCGGCCGTCAGTTTTGAATTATCAATTTAAGAGGGGTTTCAGGGACCCCCTGAATTTTGTGCTTAATAGTGTGAAGTTGTGCTATATAGCGTGATTTAATGGTCAATTCTGTGATTTTGTGCTTACTGTGGTGAAATTTATGTCAATTTTGTGCAAAATCTGCTGGTCTATCAGACGACCCTATAAAGTAACCAATCTTCGTTCATCTAGGGATTGGACGAGCGTAATTAAGGTCAGTATTGAAATTGCCTAGCTAAAGGGGGGTTTCCCCCCTGATTTTCTGCTAAATAGTGTGATTCAATGCACAGTTTTGTGAATTTTTCCTTGCGGTAGTGCATTTTGTGTCGATTTTTTGCAAATCTGCCGCTCTAGCCCACTTTGGCTGTCTTTCAAAATGGCGGAAAACACTAGTTTTTAGGGGGGTTCCCCTGATATACCAAAAACTAGCTGTTGCCCCCAATTTTTGACAGTAAAATCGTGTTCAGGAGGCAAAATTACATAAAGTAGACCTAAAAAAACCACCAAAATCGGCCGTGTACTCAGAATGTACTTTTACAAAATTTTGCCACTTTCATACTAAACTTAACCAGATAAAACACCCATCAAACACTTCGCCCTGGGGTCACTCTATGAGTTGAATACACTCTCTGATAGGCCTTTCAAACAATCTTTTACCTTTCTTTGATGTATCACCCTACCCCACTAAACATGGCATTTTCATTGTACTGTGTATACCTTTGCCTTTATTCTTTATATTTGGTCAACTTTACGCTTTACCAAGACTTAACTTAGTGGTTACAAGCTTTGAGTGCACTAGTCTTAATACCATCATAGTAGCCAGATTGTTCTGATAATAATCAAACCTATTTTTTCCCAGATTTTAACATATATCCATAGACTAGTCTAGCATTTTGAGCATACTAAGTCACCCAAAAACACTTGAAAAAAAAAAATTCAAATTATAAAAATATCTTTGGCTAGAGTCTAGATCTATACCTGTTCAATACCTAACTGCTAATAAAGTGAAAGACCTTGGATTGATTTTCTCATTTTACAATGAACAATTCTTAATTACGTCTTTTCTAATTTTTAGATGGTCTTCGTCGTGCCTCCTTATTTTGTCCATTAGGTGGAAGTCGGTGTATGTTTTCGTTTCGCTTTCGAGCGTACTACCATTCATAATTTCCGCTACGAAAGATCATTGGCTATGAAGCCCAAAGTCGCCTAACAATATTTACCATACCTAAATCTACGATACCATCATCATCGTTTAAAAATAAGAAAAAAAGTTTGTTGATTGCAGAAAAAAATCTATCTATCTAGACTTAGACTCTACAATCGAAGTTCCAATTGTTCCCCAACTAATAAATATAGTGAGGAGCAAGCACTGGAATAACAGGAAATGAGTCAAATTTTAAATACGAAGCCAAAGAAGCCAGAAAAAATGGAAAAGTAGGAAAGTAAAAAGGGCCTTATCTGAACTGCATACTAGACCTCTAGATGGTTTATTTCAAATTTGACTTGTTTCCCTATTGACTTCTCAAACGAAGAAAGTATAGCCCAAGATTCTAGTAATACATAGACTTTAAGGTACAGTGTAATACAGACAGAAGCCGGAATTCGAGTGAACTTCTGGACTCTCGTAAAACGGGGTAACTTTGAACACTTTCAGACTTTGTTTGTCTGGGATTTCCACAAATCTTAACCAGGTTCAATGAACTTGCCCTAGGTCAAGGGGAACAATTAAAGCTACCTATTGGACATCATATATTTGACCAGGTTATCTCCAGTTGACTACATTTGCTAATTATAAAAGTGTTCAAAGTTACCCCAGCAATGGGGAAACTTTGAACGCTTTGAATAGTGAGGAAACAACATGAAGTTTCCTTCACAATATTCACATATTTTTGAAACAACAAACATGGACTGTAGGACAAGTGTAAATTTAAAAAATGGAATATTTTTATTTATTTCCAGATCAAGGAAGCAAAAAAATAAAGAAAAAAGACTCGGTTGACCAAAAATTAGAAGAAAAAAAAACGTTCTCTTCCGCACTTCATCTCCTGATCTTTATATAAATCACTCAAATACTGCAATTTAAAAAAGGATTCAATAACACTCTTTCAGACGCACAAAATTAGTTATAATATTATTATTGATGAATTAAGGTGGTAGTTCAAGATTAATAGACCTACTTACTGTAAGTACGTTGTACTCGAAATCTTTGATTTAAGGGGAAAGGTGAAAAAGTGTTCACTTGTTGTTGCTGGCAGAATTTAAACATGTTGTGACTCTGACGTCAACCGCAATGGGTTTTAACTCTGTTATTAGATGTTTAGATCTTGTGTTGAAACAGACGTGAGAGGGCAATGTAAGATTGAAGTATAAATGTAGATATCACGTTTTTTAAGGCACAGAAAACAGAATGAAGATTTTGCTCTAGCTGAAAAGTATTTTTAGCTTCAATTTTACACACACAAAAACCCCCAAGAATTCGTTATATTATTTCACAGTAATGTGTGGTATTGTTTTAGATTATAATACCTTTCCTTTTCCATTGTACCAATATTAATATTTCTTAACCCTTTCCCTGCTAAAGACACCAACATTTTCAAGATTTGCCTATTCTTATATCAGATAAATCAGATTTCAGTGGACTGACATATGCCAAAAGTCTGAAATTAACATTGTTTTTTCAAGATTTTCATATTTGATTTGGGTTAGAATCAGACCTCGCTGTGAGAGGGTTAATGGAATAATATCCAGCAGCCAAAATGTTCTAATACCTGATCAATAGCTGTGACATAGGTAGCTACGCTTGAGCCCAAAAGTATCAGATTTGATATTGCTTTGTCACACATGACGCCATAACTTTTTTTTTTTCATTTATCAGAAAGCAGCTTTTTGCTTTCCATCTTAACTTCGACGTAGTGATAATTCATTTTGTCAAGTATTTATAATCTGACAATAAAGCTTATAAATTCGATAGTGATTTAAACTTAATGTTAAGAATGACATGGTGTAAGGGCATATAATATACTGTAATGGCGGTAAAAGTCGGTGCGCCGGCCGGTGGTCTAGATCATTCCCGAAATAAGTCATTATTTGCATATCATTGTCGAGTTGTGTGAATCGGCTGACCCAGTGCCCCTTGCAACAGGAGTGCACCAAGGTGACAGGTCATGGTCAAATTATGTTGTTAAGTAATGTGTCTGCCTAAAGCCTGTCTCAAGATACTGCATAAAGTAGCCGCGTAAACGGGACACCAGCTGTCCATTTGCCGCACCGCTACCAAAGACTCTAGACAATTTATTGAGAATTAGTTCATGGAAAGGTAGATAGATAATCCTATATTATGTGTATGCCTGTGTGTGTGTGTGTGTGTGTGTGTGTGTGTGTGTGTGTGTCTTTCTATCTATATACCTATCTATCTATCTATCTATCTATCTATCTACCTAAATCCTGAAGCTACTTTTCATTTTCAACACGCAGCTTTAGAATCTACATGTGGCACGTTTATATAATATATATATATATAAATATATATAATGCAGACTTACAGTTCTCTGTTGCCGCTACACCGGTGTTTCAGCCCCATGGCTTCTTGGGGCTGCCTTTTTCTTCTTCTTCTTCTTTTTCTTTTTTCTTTTTGGGTCCTGTATAATATTATCATTATGATTTAGGTCTGGTATTCCAGATATTTCTTGATTTTTGCATTTTATATAAGTCCACAACTTTTTGTTGTTCTTACCGTCATTATCAAACATAGTTTTCATATAATTTGATTGAGCTGCTCTGCAAGTTTGTTGGCATTCTTTTTTAATCCTTAAATATTTCTCCTAAACCCTTTCAGAGCTACAAGCTTTCATTTTTCTAAACCATTGTTTCTTTTTTCGAGGTATTCTTTTTGCTGCTGTATTGAACCAAGGTTGTTGAGTATGAGTGGAATGTATATATATATAACGTTTCTATATTCATGTTCATAAACTATTACAGTGAATATCATTCTCCGATATTGACTTGTCGCCAAGTAACTATTAGACTATAATATGTATATTGTTTTGTTGTTTTGATGTAAACACCGTTTTTTTTTGGGCTTCACTGCCTATCAAAGAATTAAACTGAAACTGTTGAAAACTTCTGGTAGTAAATTTTGTCGATACACATTTTTCAGTTATCATTTTTAGAATTTATTTTATATCATACCACATTCTGTTTACTTTAGAATTACAGTCATATTTAGTTTTAAATATTTTCTCAATGTCGTTCATGTCCTTTTGCATTTTGGTGATATCACATTTATCCCCAGAGGTATATCTTAAAAAGGAGATTTCTTTTGCCTGTTTGGTTTCAGTTTTGATGTTATTAAGGCTGCGTCATGATCCCCTATACCTGGAAATAAATCTACTTTTGATATTAATCCTGGGATGTTAGTAAAGAACAGGTCTAGAGGATTATTTCTATGAGTTTGCAAGTCAACTATTTGATTCCAGCCTAGAATATAATATTCATTGTGTCTAAGAACGTAGTCTTGTCTGTTGTTAGGGCCTTTTACACCATTATTGTGAATAGACCCTATTCGGGATCTCACACACTATATATTCTATATAAAATATGCCTTGCAAAACAACAACAAAATTCACATTACGACTTATCAATGCCAATTGTCTATCTTCATATATCTAGTGCCTGTTTCCTTTTACAATGAGTACCACATGTAAATGTAACAAGAGAAGAGCATATAGGTTAGAGCCATGTAAGAATTGGGACAAAATTGTTGACTTAGCAGCCCCGGGACAGTCATTCAACGGTGCCTTTTATTATTCTAATATCTACATATTGTAACAATAATACCGTGCATGGGATCGATAAGAAAGTGATTGGAGTTGTAGTATGGTTGGTTGCTGCTGCCCGTTGAACTACCTTTCCGACACAATTCAGTTTTAGGTCATATCAAATGGCGGGGATGGAAAGAGATATGAACGGGATGAAGCCAGGAAAGATGACCCAAGATAGAGATGAAAGGAAGGAGCTTGTCTGTGGCTTATACCTTGCCAGGGGGGATAGGCAATGATGATGATGAAGAAGAAGAAGAAGAAGAAGAGGAGGAAGGAAGGAAAAGCTATCTAGACATATAAGCGTGCTGCAACACTACGGAATATTATCTCACCCAGTCATATATACTGAAACCGGGCCAAAGATTCTTAGCTCTGTTCCCATATCACTGAGTGCCTGGCGGAACAGCTGCAAAATTATGCCAAAATTAACGTCTTAGGTATGACGCGACCGGAGTTCGAACCCCAGGTTTCTTACCTGTTTCGAGCCAGACGCTTTACTTCTTGAGCTAAGGAGACAGTAAAAGTAAAACGAAAGAGAAAGTAGGTCTAGTCGTTTATGGCCCATTTCATCGTTGAACTTGTAACTAGTTGAACCAATTCTTTTTCATCTGCAACTCAAAAGTTAGATGGTATGTCTAACCCTTTCACAACGGGGTCTGATTCTAACCGAACTGAAAAATATGCAAAATCTTCAAAATTCAAAAAAAATTTATACCTGATAATCAGATATCAGTGAACAGGCGTATTCAGTCCATCGGTGGAAATTTTATAGAAATTAGAAGATAAGCGATTTAAACTTGCTTACTTGAAAGGCCATGATGAATAATGGGGATAAAACCTTTTTAAGGATTTTTTGCATTTTGGTTGTCATGGTAACGGGGGCCATCTTGGATTTTTCGTAAAAAATTTGGCCTATTTTTCAGTTCTAACATCTCAGCTATTCATAATATTAGTACATTTCTTTCTTTTTTAATACTAATACTGATTTTTAATAATTTTTTTATACCCTTCCTAAAAATAGCTGACAACTTAAATTCAACATTTCATGTAAAATAAAAAAAATACATGATATTTTCAAAGAAATGTCCACCATATTGTTCTAAATTGCGTTGTTTTTTCATTAAAACCAAAATTTTTTAAAAAAACCGAAAGATCTAATGCAAATCTTATTTGTCAGCTATTTACAACCACCTTTCAACAACCTTTGTGCAAAAAATGAACACTGTGGCTTTCATAATAGCTGAGAATTTAGAACTGAAAAAATGTTAAGGGATGAAAATTTACTTTTTGAGATATTTTTTTTGCCAAATTTATTTTGAGCCTTATGACACTGATAAAACCCAAAATAGAAAATTGAGATCTTGCGGGTTAAAATGATATTACGTCAAGGCTACACACTCTTGAATGAATAATGCCACTGCGAGGGTCAAACCTTGAAAAGTATCAATTATTTGCCAACTTTTCTTGAGGGGTGGGTGTATGAAAACGAAGTTCTTTTCATATATTATATGGTTATGATTTTATGTTGTAACCACCCCCCCCCCCGAAAAAAAAAACCAACAACAACAAAACAACATAAATTGGAATAGTCTATGTATACCTTAAGCCAGGTTTCCAAAAAGGATAATTTTGACAGAAAATCATCAAAATCTCACCAGAGCTGAAATCGGATCTATCTGTTAGAATGCTATAAGAACAGGCAAACATTGAATTTTTCAATGAAGTCAGATTAGAATTAACCTTAGCATTGAAAGACTTAATGGGTTAATTCCTATGCGTCTTCTCTTTTCTTGCTTACCGGCGCCGGTTTCGACGTGTTAGGTATGTATATCTAACCCGAGGATCGAACCACCGACCTACTGGTACCGAGGTGGACGCTCTACCTAAAACGTTACGGCGCCACTTTAAACATAGCGTACGTAGTAGTAGTAGCCTTTATAATGTTATAATACGCGATGTCTCATGAAGAGTTGCGGCTACACTATTTCTGATGTAAGACGTTTTATCTCCAACTCCAAACAGCAACCAACATACGAGCGTCTTCTATCGTTGTTACGTCCCCTGGCTCTCCTCACCACACGAAATAAATGGACAACCTCAAAGACAGTCTAAATCTTTAATCGTTATCTACTTATTCAAGTCGTGTTGACACTGGTCGTAGCTATCACCGATATCTCTTTGGAATAGAATTTCATTCCCTCCGTCAGTCTCTCTTGGGCCCAGAGTTTCCCCTTATCTTCCACTAGCGTTAGGTACAGAGTACACAGGTTTACGACGGGCCTTTGGGGGAAGGAAGGAAGGAAGGAAGGAAGGAGGGGAGGAAGGAAGGCAGACGTTTGATAGATTATAATTGGTGGTAACGTTATGACAATCAGTGGAGGCGAATGAATGGATGTGAATGTGCCTAGCCTGGGCTACTGGACTGACCCGTCATTTTATCTTGCATTTAAAGTAAGGAATATAATTTATGTATCTGTCTGTCTGGCAGTCTATCTGGCTGTCTGTCCATCCACCTGTCTGTCTATCTGTCTGTCCGTGTGTCTGTCTGTTTATCTATCAATCTATCAATATATTTATCAATCAATCTATCTCTCTATCTGTCAGTCTGTCTGCTGCCTACCTTCGTCTTAAAAAGGGCGCTAAACAGGCAGCTAACCAACTAACCAACCAGCCAACCAATCAGTCAACCAACCAACCAACCAACCAACCAACAAAACCAACCAACCAACCAACAAAACCAACCAACCAACAAAACCAACCAACCAACCATCAAAACCAACCAACCAGCCAACAAAATCAACCAACAAAACCAACAAACCAACCAACAAAACTAACCAACCAACCAACAAAACTAATCAACCAACCAACAAAACTAATCAACCAACCAACAAAACCAACAAACCAACCAACAAAACTAACCAACCAACCAACAAAACTAATCAACCAACCAACAAAACCAACCAACAAAACTAATCAACCAACCAACAAAACCAACAAACCAACCAACAAAACTAACCAACCAACCAACAAAACTAATCAACCAACCAACAAAACCAACCAACCAGCCAACAAAACCAACCAACAAAACCAACAAACCAACCAACAAAACCAACCAACCAACAAAACTAACCAACCAACCAACAAAACTAATCAACCAACCAACAAAACCAACCAACCAGCCAACAAAACCAACTAACAAAACCAACAAACCAACCAACAAAACCAACCAACCAACAAAACTAACCAACCAACCAACAAAACCAAGCAACCAGCCAACCAAGCAACCAACAAAACCAACCAAGCAACCACTGGAGTTACAACCCCGTAAGTCATGCTGTAGTTTCACACCTTACCCATTCAAAGTTTGCTCCATTCTCAGATGCATTCGTGTCTCTTCTGTCTGGATATTCTGATCACACCACTGATTGGGTACACGCTGGTCACTCTTGGAGCTTGGACACAATGGCATGTGAAGAAACACTGATTTGAAACTTTCTAAACTAGCGCTCTCCCTTCACTACAAGGTAGTATCATCGTATCAACTCCGAGTTTGTCGTTTGGACAAAGTTTCGTTTCTTGTCTCAAACTCAAGCAATACAAATACCGCCCCCCTCCCCCCGACAATGTTGTTAATTTGGTAGGTTTTTAACGGTTTGACGTCCATTTGGACATAATATTTGAAATTCACATCAAAGCAAAGGCGGAGCTCTCTAGACTTGGTGGGCTTAGACAAATATTTCACCCACTCACAGTATTCTGACAGTAGGCCAACGAGTCAGCGTTTTGGTCCCATAATGCCAAGAGCCAGACAAGACAGCTGCTAAAATGCCCCTATCAACGTCTTGGGGATCGAACCACCGACCTATCTGTTCACCAGGCGTTCGGCATTATGGGAGCAAAGTGCTGACCTGGTTGGCCTGCTGTCGGCAAAGTGTTTAGACTGCCTTGTCCGGTGTCAATATACTGTGAATGGGTGAGATTGTAGCACGTTAACATGTCTAGAGCTAAATGAGTTCCATTTTTTATATTAAGAACTAAAAATATGAATTAGCCAATAGCATGGAAAATCCAGACTAAAAGAGTATATATCTAAAAAAAAAAAAAATTAAAAAGAAGAGAAAAAAAAATCCTACCAAAAATACCCCCCATGAAAACCCCCAACAGACAAATCATTTTGTGACGATCGGCGAAACGTGGCCAGCAAACAATACAGATTTAAAGCTGCTTCTAAAACGGTGTTTTGATCGACTACCCTCTAGGCGTGTTGCCACTTTAGGGGGGGGGGGGGGGGGGGGGGGGGGGGGGGGGGGGGGGGG
>JAUEKZ010135860.1:0-15146 GCA_031471865.1 Melibe leonina | reverse complement strand
GGTATTTTTGCGTGATGAACCGTGCTGTTATGCGATGCTACCGTGCTGTTTTGAAGACATATTATATAGAAAAAAATTGGTAACCTTGACTTAGCGTGCTGTACTGCAGAGTGTGCTAGAATCCGGTGTGCTAGAATCCGGCGAGCACTGTAACATTAATCTGACGCATGTGCCAGATTTTTTTTAATGTTTATGCAAATTATTTAAAACATGCAAGATGGCATCATTGACACCTCTTTTAGCTCTATTAGCAAACTGGAAGGGGTCCATAAAGTCCATAACAAGAGGCTCAAACTGAAAATGACACACCTTTCAAACACTTTCATCACACATGAGGTCAATGCAATAGGGCAAAGATCATTCATACACTGCACATTAGGTTTCTTTGGAACGGGTACAATACTAAATGTTTTCCAGACTAACGGGACTTGACAAGAATTGAGTGACATTTTAAAAATTATAGTAAGAATCTCATATAGTTGGGGGGGCGCAAAATTTTAGAACACTAGGCCTAACCCCATCAGGCCCAGGAGCCTTGATATATTTTAATTTCTTAAGTATTCCTAGCACCTCGTTTTCCTTTATTTCAACGGTTTCATCATTCAGAGACGGTTTATCAAATAACGCATTCATCCTTTCTATTAATATTAAAATCATGGTTGTCAAATCGAGCATAAAAGTTGTTTAATTCATTAATGGAAGAGAAAGGTTAATAGGAATAGGAACAGGCATGAGAAAGACAAAGACAAAATGACATAAACATTTCGGCCTAAGGTCTTCCATAGGACAGACATAACAAAACAAAATAACGAAAATATCAACAAACAACACTCTGTCATTGTCATAATAATACTCATCTGTTTAGCTTTCGCTCCCGGAGAATAGAAGTGATCAAAATGGTAGTGGTAGTGGTAGGGAGATGGATGAAGGTTGATTGAGACATAAGGTGTGTATATATATAACAATAACAATGTTCTTTTTTGCACCATTCATGAATATTGTTATACTTACATCTCCTTGAGTAATTAGCTAAACAAATGAGTATTATTGTGGCATTCATAGTGTTATTTATTAAAATATTTGTTATTTTGTTTTGTTGGGTCTGTCCTGAGTAAGGCCTTAGGCTGAAATGTTGACACCATTTTGTCTTTGTCTTTCTTATGCCTGTTCCTATTAACCTTTCTCTTCAATACTCTACCACAGGCTCAGCAGTCCATTTTAATATTACCCTAAGGCTGTTGTTAAACATGCTACAACTTATCAACAACTGGCTCAAACTTTGGCACTGAACATATATACCGAACAGCCTTACTGGTGTTCCTTGGAGGTACACAGACTGCCGGGCATGAGTCGTGCTGTACGCAGGAACAGGCGGTTATAGATGTCTGAGTGATGTAGATGGATGAGGAGCAGCACTGGGATAGACATATGATGGTACACTTTGACATCCAGCATGTTGTCTCCATGTGTGTTGTGGCCTACAGCAAGCAAGTCACATAGATATGTAGTACAGTGGAATTACTTTGAACTGAAATTTTGGGGACCTTCGGTTTAAAGGCATTTTGGTTTAAAACAAGTTCCCTTTTAGCATTACTTTTCAAGAGCATGTAAACGCTAAGATATCTGTTGAAAATCCAAACAGTGCAAGGGCCTAAAAACGAGCAAGCAAGAACTCTCCCTTACATTACATGATTCTACATCTCCACCTACCCCTCTTTCCTACCTACCCATTCCCCTGCCAGGCCCACACTGTCTTCCCTTTCCACCTTCTATGCAATTTCTGTTGTTGGTCCAACCCAAGAGTAGAAGATAGAACGATAGAAAAAGGGAAAAAGCTTTCAAGTTAGATTGGCTTAATAATAAAGACAGTCTTACTTAGAAGCATAGTGTAATTAATTCTTAATATTCTGTCAGCCTTTGTCACTACCACAACAAACCTAACCAGATACAAGCTATGACAGAGCTTACAATATTGAGTGAATAAGCATATCAACTTACCAAGTATTTCCAGAAATATTTCCACATAGTCCAGGATAGAATGGGAGGAGATGTTGTAAGAGAGAGTCTTGAGGACTCGGATCTCCGACTGCAGAATGGCCTCCATGTTGTACGAGTAACCCGCTTCTATTAGACACCGTCTAGCACGGCGGACAGTAATAAACTGGGGACAAATGTTTAACATTTGCATTCTCTATGATGATTTATGATACCCATTAGGAAATATTCTTGTCTACATTCTTAATTTTTCATTTACATCTAGAAAATTTGATTTAGTGCATCTTGTGAGTTAAAGGTTTAGTTTGAAGATTATCATGTCAATGTGCACTATGGATAGTGTGGACAGATGGAAATGTATCAGCAGCAAGACAATTTACTCCACCAATTGCCTACTTCATCAAAATGTAAAAATGGATATCAACCCACTTATTGCATTGGAAAAGCAATATGTAAAAGACAAGAGTTCTGTCCAGGTGATGGCAATCGTTGTAACTTATCTGCTTCAGATGACAGAAACCAGATAATCTCAGGCCCTGGCTAATTAATGGGCTCTAACTCTAAAGGACTCTTTTGAAATATCGGATCATATTAACCTATCGAGATCTGTATCGTTTGACATCGCCCGCAACAGTTGCCTACCGCATCGGCCGCTATTGCCTGCTGTTGCCTGTGGTACTCTGATGATACAGTACACTTCTTTACTTTTATTTACCACCAATCACTACCGGAAGTCTCCTAATTACTTTCGTTTTTGTTTTTACCGTATGTGTTGATCTCTACTCAATCGAGAATTACAGCCAGTCAAAAATGGCCTTCAATTTTCTATCAAATTTGATGTGAAGATACCCTCAGGAACACGTCCTGAAACTGTGTTCGGTTGCCCTGGCTGCAACACACACCTTTGTGACGAACAGTGCTATGCTCAATTCCATGAAGAACTCAATATCAATTAAACAACATTTTAAATAGTGCTGTCAATGTAAAAAAACACACAAAAAGTCATGATTTTTGTTTTAATTACTTTTTTCATACAAGTGTAACATGATGAATATGGTTTGAAAGCTTACTTATTCTTCTTGTTTCACAATTAAAAATCACAATTTTATGACAATTAGTTGATTTTTAATTAATTTTTTAACACAACCTATCCGCAAAAAAAACAGAGTTATGCCCCTTACCCCAGTGTTCTGAGTAAGTTTTATTTTGTAAACATTGGTATTCTAAGGGTTAAACTGGTATCTGAAAAAGACTATGTGTAATTGTTGCATGGATATGAAAATAATTTGAAAGCTACCTTGTAATGTGAGTGGAGTTTGCTTGCTATTTGGCAACAAGACAAAATTCTCAAGAAGGCCTGGTTCCGTACTCTCTCCAGAATGGCCTCCCACTCCGCCTTCTTCTTGGTGCTGTGTGAGTTACGCACATGTGAGTACAGGTGCTCTAGGTGTTTCTGCATGAACCTAGGGGGAGAGGAAACATGTTTGAACAAACATACCACATGATAATAGAATGATTGAGATACATGTCTGATCATACCCAGTTGCAGAGGGTAAACTAAAATTCAGGTGGGCCTGGAAAAGTATGGCTACACTAAATGACTCAAAACAGAGAAATTAATCAATTCATTGCATAGACATCACTTTTCAGCAGTTTGACCTGACCTATTATTTGCTTTAAGCAGATCATATCTACCCCAATACCCCATTGTTTTTTTTTTAATATGAAAACTATCACTGAACATCAAATTTACCTCAATATCTTGGATGACTAAAAAAAGAAGCTACGGATATATACATGCATGCTTACCAATGGCAAAAGATGAAGCGATTAAATATCCACAAAGAGAGAGAGAGAGAGAAAAATATCACCTCTCTACTTCTTAACTTTACACATAAAGATTCACAAATTAAAGGGTATCATCTTTGTAAAGTCTTCAACTTAAAAAAAACAATAACTGACCACAAATAAGTCTAGAATCTACAAAAAGAATGAGTAAAATGATGAAAAGTGCCAGCTATACCGCCCAAAGAGATCCAAAGCTGAAAACTTTGCTTCATCTGGCAGATCAAATCTCTCACACATCAGGATCACATATTCTGCATACTCCCCAGTGCAGAAGATTGTCTACTCAAGAATAAGATTGTTATAAAAAAATGGGATAATCATTCACATACAGTATAAAAATCAATTAAGATATATCAACAGCCGATTTACAACATTTTGACATATATCAGTATATTTTACAATTACAAAATTTTTCCTTCATTTTCTCATTTTCTTTACTGAACAATTTTTCATACTAGTACTAGACGTCGATATTGATATTTTTTCAATCCACTCTGCTTTATCAACATGTTCTCGATGGATAATGAGCAAAGCCCATGAACATAAATAAGAGATAATGTCTTCATTAGTCCGCATACCCTCCACCCTATATCCACTTAGACACCAGATACTCACGCTGTGATTAAGATTATTCTTTATATTCAATGTATTGCTGATTGCCATATTTGTCAAACAGTCTTGCAAAATAGCTGGACTTGATCCGTTTGCTTTGTTGTTGAATAAAGGCTCAACAGGAGTTCCAAATATGCCATCAGATGGGCTGCCACCAGCTTCCTGTAAATATTTATATAGACTCTTTTAGATTATAATGACAAAATCATACACAAGGTGCATCTTCTATCTCTCTAGTAGTCAGTAGAAATCAGAAACTAGATTCTCCACTATACACCCTTTATTTCTTCTAAAGAAAAATTAGAAAAAGAATATAAAAGATAGATAATGGCAGGCAACAACATCAACATGAGATTCCATTTGGATTATCTCAGAGAACATTAGAATTATCTAGACCTTGAGGTCTAGGTATACTAGACGTCTAGTCATTTTTTATGGTGAAAAGTTAAGGGGAAATCTCAGAAAATAGACCTGGTCTATCAAAATCGAAAAAGAAAATCAAGCATTCCAACACAACCCATCTCAGGATTGATTGTTCCCTAGTTGACTATTTGAATAAGATGCTATTCGAATCATTGTGATAAGACTTCGACAATAGTTTACCATTACCATTGTTGTATCTTCTTAGTCCTTTTGAACAAACGCAGCACAAAACTTCGTGGTGGGCGTGGCACTTATCGTTTGGCGACCCTGGTGGAAGATACTCGATTTTAATATTAACTGTACTCTAACAATGACTGCATTTCAAGAGACAACCAAATAATATTATCAGACCAGATCGAACATTTCTATCTATCTAGAGGACGCTTTGTCCTGCATATAGCTTCCTTTGATAAATTGAATATACAATGTTGTTGTATTTTTTTATCGTTTCATGATTTCTAGCATCATTTTGTTGATTTGGTACATTGAGCGAGATATAGGATTGCATACTTGACATGACGACTATTCAGAAGGAATTCATCGTCTGCTAGAATAGCATTAGATAATCATAGCATTGTGCGCAGTTGAAAAAGAAATGCGCAGTTTAAAAAGAAATCCTCTAGATATTTTGTTCACATGTGGAAACTTGTGTGGGGTTTTTTTTCAAGGAGGGGGAGGGAGCTGTCCAACATAAAATGGGCATATCCCTGGTGACAGTCGGAGTGCAGCACCGCAAATTGTGGCAAATTGTGCAACCCAAAAATTCAAGGCTTTTGGATTGCGCAGTTGGGATTCGAACTCTCGCGATCACCCACTGAATTCGCATCTATGGTCAATGATGTTGATGAGAGTTGTTGCGAGCGATTCTAGACTTCTAGCTGCTAGCTAGAGAGAGAGAGAGAATTTACTTCTTCTTTCCTACCGTGTTATAGGTTTCGACTGCACAGTTGTCCACTGCTGTTATGGGCCCGTCCCCGTTCAGTTTTAAAACCAAAAACTGAACGATTTTGGTTTCAAAACTGAAGCTATCAATGAAAATGACGTAGAAAGGGGATTTCGACCAAAGAGGTTAGCTCCCTTGATTTTGTGCGTATTTAGCTCTATGATTTCGACTGATACCTGCCATGTCTCAGTCCAGACGCCAGATATCTGGTGAGGTTAGACGCTCATCAAGATTTTTGCGTGGTGAATTGAGTTTTTAGATCTTTTTCTTTCTTTCAGTGATCTGACTGACTAGGCTGGACCGAGTATTAATTACCATCAGTGCGCAATGCCACATCAGATACAAGGAATGTTTGGAATTAAATACATTTCGAGCCCAAAATCGAACTGATACCTAAATTACACGCTTAGTAACCATTCCCACTAGATAGAGCTAAACCTAGACTTGATCTTTATTCAGCAAGCCTGCTTGTAAAGCCATCTCTTCCCTCTATATAGATATATTTCATATTTATTGTCCGCTGTCTGTCAAGGATAGTATTCATGTTGTAAAGCGCATAGATCTAAAATTCCCAAAGGGCTGGGGAATCAGCACCATCTAGGTAGTGTATATGTATCTATCTAGACTCCAGATAGATAGACCAACTATATTTATATTATGTTTATGTGTTTACATTTGGTGGCACCTTAGTGTACTTACTAGAGTACTTAGTACATATTATTATTATTATCATTATTATCATTATTGGGTATTACATTATCATTCAAAGTTGGCTAAGGGTAATTTTTTAAAGATTGATGAGGAAAAAAAAGAAGAAAAAATGTTCCAGTGTAATTTAAATAGTTATCAACGCTTGAATAAGTGCTTGTATTTTTAACTGAGTCAGTGAATTGGACATGTTATCCCTTGAAGAAAAGACAACAGATTTTTCACAGTACCCTGCAACACAAACCTTACAAGTTTCCTTCTTTTTACTATCAGCATAGATAGGAAGCCCTGTCGACCAGCGCGGCAGTTGTTTCTGTACGGTACACACAGTTTCTTTGGTGCGATGTTCTGTATATAGGACGCGCTGTATCTTTCTATAACATTTCATACCGAATGTTTGGATTTTTTTTTCCGTTTTCAGCCAATAGATTTTACTGTAGCAAGTGGTAAAAACGTGCGTTTGAAAGAGGCAAAAAATAAATTTAATATATATATACTCTAGGTATGAAATACACTAGAAGCATACTTTGCATCGGAAAGTAGGGTAGGAAACATATTTATCTAGTCAAGACGTCAAGGTTCTAGACCTCTTGGTTAAATCTAGCCATAGATAAAAGGTCTACAATGCTTTAGTTGTTATTTTTCCCCCTTTATTATAGACCTTCCTTCTGTTTCCTCTTTTTTAAAAATGCAATTTTGTCCACTTCGTTTTACCGTTGGCTTACCAAAAATGTTCTCATTTGTTAGAAGAGTACTTCCGGGGCAATGGCGTCTATGGCGACAAGCCTTAGCAAGTTCAAAAACGAAGATTTATAACGTTGAGGAGTATATTATTTTACACTCGATTAACCCAACGCAATCTAGGTGGGTCTAATCAAGCTATGTAATTTTTAAAGATTGTAACCTGGAAAAAATTGATAGCCTAGCTTTATTCAAGTGTTTAGGGGTTCCTCATTTTACCTATGCTATTTTGTGGCTGAACACAAATAAAAACATCAGGTGATGATGTTTTTATTCACAGAGGCATTTTTTTTCACTAATCTAGTATACTAGGATTTCAACCCATATGTTACAAAGATAAACATGTGGTAACTTATAAATCAATAAATCACACCGTCAATCGACATGTGCCACTAGAGTCAGCCCTTCCCTCTTGCTGGTTGATAACCAAGCTAGGGTGCAAAGTATGACTATCAAATTAAATCCTTTATGTCTACAGAAACATTTAAATCTGCAGTAAAAACATGTGCATTTACCTTTATCTGCCTTCCTTTTTTTGTTTTCACATTTTCAATGTAGCCATCTGCTCTAATTTTTAGCCTTATGAAGCCATTTACCGCCATTTTAACTAAATTTTCAGTCCTTTTCTTCTTCTTCTTCTTCCAATTAACTGACTAACTCGGCTGGGCCAGTTTTAAGGAGTTCAGAATTGAATAGACCATGACACATAGTTCAACAGTGAGGAGGGGTGTCAGCTTAAGGATTATAATTTTCTCTGCCCAGCATCCTAGTGCCCATGAATCCGTGTTTTTGACAGATTAAAAGTTTAAAGCTTGATAATGATCCTGCATGAAGACCGATTACAATATATGCATCATGCTCTAGTCTATATACATTTATTTGAGTAAAACAATGTGCAGGGCTGACATTCCAGAAAGGTTTCTTATTTGGGGCTATAAAAGATTAAGAACACAATTATTCTTTAGACTATTTCCTCCTACCAAGAAACCTGATATATAACAGGCATACCATGGGTTTTCTTTTGCCCCATATTTCTTTCCTAAAAATTTCTCTCAATTGAATATGATTTGGTTTTGATCTCTTTTTTTCTTTGCACCTGTGACAGATAGCGATGAAAGTAAAGAAACAATTGATGACTTTCAAAGGAAAGAGTTACCATACAAATCAGTAACATGGCAGCTGTTGATGAGACGACAGAAATTTTGCGACGCAGATTAGCATCTGCTGAGCAAGACACCCAACATCTGATGCAACAACTTGAAGAAATGGGTTTTTCAACCTCTTCAAGAGAGAAAGTCAATGACCCCCGCATTCCTCCTGATTCTCTGACCATGACAGAAGAAAATCCTGATAAGAAAACCATGCCAATGCACATTGAAGATGAGCAAGTTAACAGTGAATTTTTGAACAACAATCAAAATAGAGCAAAAATTAGACCACCTTCACCTTCACCAGTGCAAGAGAAGACTGGAAGTGTTTTAGAAGCCAAAAGTGCCAAACACAAACCTATTACACCTTTTTCACTTCGCTCCTTAACTATGCCGAATGTGTTAGAGAGTAATCACACAAGTAGTAGCATTGAAAATTTTGCTCCTCAAGTTTCCAAAGTTGAAAATTCATCAAGAAGAAGACAAAAGCCTGAAACAATGAATGATGCGGTAAGAAAATTAGGACTGGAAGATATTTTCTTTGGAGAAACTTTGCAACTTGTGGAATTTAATAAGTCCCTAATAATAGATAATATAGATTTTGAAACTTACATTCCTCCAAAGTGTTACCTTTAGCAGTGGGGTATCTCTTTCGTGATTTCATTCTAAAATTATATAAAATGCATCTTAATAATTCAGGTGCTGATAGAATTACACATAATTTTTGCATAAAGAGAAAAGAATTACTTTTTATAGTCTTTGCATATCAGTGAAGGGGTTTTTAAATTGATTATATCCACTTGACATTCATTTGCAAAAAAGATGTAATTTAAACTTATAGTTTGTCTATTTCAGTTCAGGGTTGGAAGACAAGAACTAGAGCATGAACTGCTGAGAATGAAAAGACTTGCCACTCAGCTCGAGGACGAGGTCCGATTTGAGGCACAATCTAAAATGAAGGCAAGAGAAGAAGGAGAAAAGCTGAAAGTCATGCTTGATGGTTATCTAAAATCCCAGGTAAATTGTGAACATGTCAGTTTTCAGCTCTATGAAACCTTTTTTGGACTGCTGGTGTGAAAGATGAAAAAACTTTATTTTTTAAACTAAAAATTTGACATTTTCTCAATCAGATTTTTCTTAAAAAATGGATGTGGGCTTTCAAATATGTTGTGCAGATTTTAATTATGTAAATTGTTATGAAAATATGGGAAAAAGTATTGTATTATGTTTTTAGAGGGGACAAAATCATGTAACATTTTAAGTTGAGAAAAAAACATAAAACCAACGCTAATTCACTTCTGAATTCCAGACTGAAAAAGATCTAACCATTGAGGATCTGTCCGCTGCAAAGCAGAAGTTATTCAAGAATCTGTCTGAGTTGAAAGAGGAAGTAGCTAGGGAAACAAGTCTTCGATCGAGTCTCGAGGAGTCTCATAAGACACTTCTGTCTCGTCTTCAGGATATGGAGACTGTCATTGAAACTTTGAGATCAGAGGTGAAAAATTATTTGCCGTGTGATTTGTTTAATAACAACTCTGCTTGTCTTTTGTTTATCTTGTTTTTTATAGTCTGTTTTCATTCAAAATTTTGATATGCATTTTCTTCTTAGAGGACGATTTTCTAGCTTTTTATTCTTTGTCTGTCAACTTTCAATTTACTGACTATAGTTTCCCTGTTAAATTTCAGGGCAAGTCACAACTCACATGTTCAAATGGCTTCAAGGCGGAAGTGTTACGACTAAAGGAAGAGCTAGAACAAGAAGGAAACAGGAGGAAAAAAATTGAGGAAGTGCATGTTATTACAATGGCTGAGAAAGGTGATGCAAGTGTCCAAGCCATTTGTGCTTTATAAGAAAACATTTTTTTCATATGTAGTACATTTATATGTAAGCTGTTTTTAATGAGACAATTGGGCTGGTTTTGAATATCATATAGGGGAAATATGAACGTTAGATTAAAATTCCAAATTTGTCTTTGTTCATGAATAAATAAATAGTGATCAATTCTTGCTGCTTAGAGAGATGGTTGTCAAAATATGATTGTATTAACTCCTTGTCTCTGGAAGAATGAACTACCTATCACTCAATTGGTAAGTCTGCTTGACGACGGAAGAACACACCATTTGTCTCTTTATTATCTAGTTTGTTTACTTTATCAGTATATCAACTTTTTCATGTTTTTATCTTACTATGTGCCAAATACCTGTTGCATACAAAGTAAATGGCAATTTTGAATGGGATATGATAGTTAAGTTTGAACATATACTTAATTTGAAAAATTGGGACCAGGGAGTTGACCTTTTTTCTTTATTTTTTGTTTATCATTCAGATCGTCTTAAACTGAGCCTGACGACTATTCAAATAGAGAACCAAAAAGCCTCTCAGGAACTGGGCCGGCTGCAGGCTCAGTATACAGAACTCATCGCTCAGCTGGGCCAGGCACAGCAAGTCACAGATTCTTTGAAAGTATGTTTCATGGCTACAATCCTGTGGCATTGGCTGAAGGCTTAGAACGTTTTAACCCTCTCACAGCGAGGTGTGATTCCATCCCAACTGAAATATGAAAAATCTTGAAAATGTACGTGTTCCTATACCAGATAAATCAGATTTCAGTGAACTAACATGTCAAAAGCCTGAATTTCAGGCTTTTGGCATCTGTTCGTTCCCTGAAATCTGATTTATCAGGTATAAGAACAGGCAAGTCTTGAAGATTTTGGTGTCCTTAGCATTGAAAGGGTATGTACAAAAGAGGCTGATAAAATCAACTTGTACAAGGCCAACCCTTGCTTTAACTCTATTTGTGGTCCTATTCTATAGTTAAAATACCATTGATAAAGTCAACACTTGCTGAAAGTCAACAATTTTCTTGGTCCCTAAGTGTGGACTTTATCAAGATTCCATTGTGCTTCACTGTCAAAGACCTTTAGATATGGCCAGTTCCTGTATGAGTTTGGAGATGAGAATGCATTATAAGTACTACTCATGGAGAGGTTCACTAATTTTTTTAGAGACTACAGAAGTCCTTGGTCCAATGTCCTTACTGATATAATGAACGTTGATTAAGGATAGTGTTGTTGTAAAGGACTTAAGGCAGTAGGTCACCTGAGAAATTAGCTTTTATATGTACAATGATATTGGCTGTTGCTGAATATAAAGTAGAAGGATTTACCAAATGTATACTGTGTTCAGCAAACATCACATTCTTACGAAACAGCACAGAGGCAGGTGAAACTGTGTACCATTCCTACCCTCAGCACTTTGTTTTTTCCTTTGGCAAGAAAATTTACTCCTTTTGCTTCACTTCATCTAGGTGTAAAAGAACCTGTATATATTGAAAAGTAATTCGAAATAGACTAGGATACTATAGAGTGGGTGGCAATTATTTCCATATGTCTACTTCACACTACAGAAACTGGGAATAGCTCTGGGTCTTTGGTGGGCTGTGAATAACTGGCTACCACTCACTTTTGACAAATTTGCAATACTTTTTTTCAGACAGGGAAGACAACTCTTGAAGAGGAAAACCAACAATTGAAAGCGGAGGTGAAATCTCTATCAGATAATCTACAAACCGTGACAAACAACCAACAAGAAACCAAAGAGGTGTGTGTATGTCTGTGTGTGCATGCACGCATGTGTGTGTGGGCAAGCGTGTATGCATGTGTTGGTTTCAGAGAAAGATGGAGCAAAGGAGAGATGGAGACGTGAAAAGAAGTGAGAGTTAGAGTAAGAGAAAGAGAGGAATGTCTTAAGACCTGTAAAAACAAAAGGAATTATTATTTACAATGTTGATATAGATACTAAACACAGGTTATTGCAGGTGATTGAATTTTTATTTGTTTAATATTTCTTTTCAGAATATTATTGACATAAAGGAAGCATCTGTAGGTGAAATTCAATTTAAGCGATTTGAATGCTTTGTTCTCAAAACAATTGCTTTCTTTTCATTGGGTCTCAATTTGTTTGTTGAAAAACCACGGTATTTTTTGGATTATTTATTTCATAATTTCACTTATGTGCTCTTGTTTGGCCTTGCTTATGTTAGCATTTATTTTTTTAATTAACTTAATCTTTTCAAATTTGTTGCTGTATGTTGCCTGTCTGGTGCCCATATTGATTGCTCTTAGTCTTACCTTTAAACAAAGAACAAAAATTAATTTTTAGTCTCAATGGCTTTTTTGGATTCATGTAAATCTATATTTGATTTGGAGACAGTCCCTCTGTATAAATTTGATAGGTATGTCTATGTTGAAACACAAATTTTTCTTGTCTCTCCTTTAGTCTGAGACTCGTCTCTCAGCTGAAAAGTCGGCCCTGGAAGCAGATTATTGTCGGATGAAAGCAGACAAAGAGAAAACACAGAAAACTCTAAAAGAAACTGATAAAAAGTTGTAAGTTGTTGCTAATGGTTTATTAAAGTGTAGAACTTTGACTTAATAACAGGAACAATTTCCAACTGATTCCTATGCCAGAGTTGCTTTTCTTGCCAATCTTAATGTTAGGCGATGGTGATATCAACATTTATTTTGAATTAAGTCATGCCTCTCAGAACAGTTTCATGGGATAAGAAAGACCTAGACACTCACTAGGCACTTGCCGGAGCAAGCGAGATCTGCCATTAATGCATACCATCTCCACAACTAGAATGCTATTTACTCTGCAGTCAGAAAGACGGGAGCAGGCGCATATGGATGCAATAGTGATAGATAGGGAGCGAAATTTTTTCAGGTCGCTGAGGGGTGCTATAAAGTCCAAAGGGTTAAGGGAAAGCTAAGTATCTTTTTGTCCTTTGATATTGCTTCATTCATTGCTTCTTTTAAGAAGCGATTTTGATTATGCCATGTTTGCAGACGTAGAGTATAGATCGAAAATTTTAATGCAAGTAAATGTTCTCTCTCTCTTTGTCTGTAGTTTATGTGGTTAATATTTATTTGATTGTCTAACTTTCATTTTATAACAGACAAAGCCTTCAAACAGAGCTGGCAGCCTCAAAGCAGAGTTTGTCATTGAAGAATCAAGAGTTTAGTTCTGCAGCAAATGGTCTGGAAATAGAACTGGCAAGCCTGAAGAACCAGCTGGAAGCCATGGAGAATGAGAAACAAAATGTTTTGAAAGACAAAGAAAGTCTCTTGGAAGAAGTAAGATGTTTGATTATCTCATTTATTCTTTCACTATCACTCACAATGGGATGTTGTAGTAATATAATCTCTGTCAAGGAGGGAATGAAAATCATACAAGTGACTATCATGCAAATTACATGCAAAGTGACAAATTCTACCTCAATCGACAGATATATCATATCTAATATGAATTTATTATTAAAATGGTGCTTTATGGGTTTGCTCTCATGTGCCAGGTAAACCAGACAGTAGACACTCTGATGTCGGAGCGTTCCATGCTTCAGACAGAGCTCCAGGCCATCATGCTGGAGGCAGAGTCGCTGCGTCTCATGTGCTCCAAGCTGGAGCAGGACAAGGCTCAGATGTTGGAGAGGATCAGCTCCTACCAGCACCACCAGGTATAAATAACAATATTACTCTCTCTCTCTCTTTTTCTCTCTCCCCTTTTCCTCCTCTCTCCTTTCTCTCTTATCTCTCTCTCTCTTCTGTCTCTCTCTACTGTATCTCTATTCTCTGTCCTCTCTCTTTCTCTCTCTCTCTATTGTCTCTCTCTACTGTCTCTCTATTTTCTGTCTTTTCTCTTTCTCTCTCTCTCTTCTTTTTTCTCCCTTTGCTTAATCTCTCATATTTCATATATCTCCCCTCCCTAAACCCCTGAATGTGCAAAGAGAAATGCCATGGAGAGAAAAAATATATATCCCAACACTTCTATTAGTTAAACAATTTGTAAAGTAAAAATTTCAATAATTCTACTCTTTTTATTATAAATGTACATTCTAGCTGGCATTGCTTTTTCTCTTATTCCTTATTCTAACGGATTCCTTGTCCAAATTTGATATCAATAATCCTTGATAACTTTCACATGTTTCTCATTCTATGTATTCCTCTGCTGTCTTAGCAAAAAGGATGAATACAAATTCAACATTAGTCTGTACTTATCATAAGTTTCTGTAACTATTTTTATTCATGGCAGAACACGCAGCTAAAAGTGGAAGAGTCCCTGAACCAGATGGTTGAGGCCAAGAACAAGCTAGCCTACGACAACGGCAAGCTTCAGTCCACCATCCAGCAGCTGCAGCAGGAGCTGGCCAGCTTGTCACAGGACCAAGGGGACGTCACTCAGATGAAGAAGCTCTGTCAGAGTCTGCAGGCAAAGTACACACAGGTTGGTTGGTGCCTTATGCTGCGTAATGATCATACTAAAACCACTGCTACAGACATTATGTACTATTGCCTAGTACATGCCTGTTGGTATATCATGCCATGATACCCGATGCTCAGTTATTGAGTATGGACTGACTTATTGACTATACTTCCTGTATTCAATGCTCAGTTATTGAGTATGGACTTACTTATTGACTATACTTCCTGTATTCAATGCTCAGTTATTGAGTATGGACTGACTTATTGACTATACTTCCTGTATTCAATGCTCAGTTATTGAGTATGGACTTACTTATTGACTATACTTCCTGTATTCAATGCTCAGTTATTGAGTATGGACTGACTTATTGACTATACTTCCTGTATTCAATGCTCAGTTATTGAGTATGGACTGACTTATTGACTATACTTCCTGTATTCAATGCTCAGTTATTGAGTATGGACTT